>WBMZ01007958.1:0-124610 GCA_013400975.1 Atrichornis clamosus | reverse complement strand
GCGGGGCCGGGGCCGGGGCGGGCGGTGGCGGCGGCGCGGTCCCTCCCCGCGGGCGGGAGGCGGGCGCGGGCCGCGCTCCCGGCAGGTTGAGCTGGGCTGCGCTGCGTTTGGCGCGGCGCCGGGCGGGGATCGCCCCCTTCCCCTCCGTCCTTGCCTCTCGCCACAGTCCCGGCGGCGCCCAAGGCGGCATGGAGACTCAGCGCGGGAGGCCGCGGGGCAGCGCCCGGAGCTGAGCCGGCCGGTGCGTACCCGCCTGGGGCTCGGGGAGGGGCGCGGAGGCGATGGCGGAGAAACTTTCCACCGGGCAAACTCGGCGGTGCGCGGGGGCGCGGGGGCTCCGGCCGTGACTCCGGGAAACTTCTGCCGCGGGGACTCCGCCGCGGCATCCTCCCTCCACTGTCGCCGCGTCCCGCTCCCATCCCAGCGCCGCTCCCTGTCAGCGGCCGGTCGCGCTCCCGCTTTGCCCTGCAAGGTGCAGCAGTGGGCGGCTGCCTGGGTGCGTTCCCCACCTCGCACCGCGGTTTAGCTCGCAAGCAGGCAAGAGCTGGGTTTTCGTGTTTTAAAAATTTCTTCACTGCCTTTTACATGTTTTTATTTTGTGGGTTTTTTTGGTGGTGGTTGGGTTTTTTTGGGTTTTGATTTATTTTTTTTTTTAAACTTGTGTCAGCGAGGGCGAGGGGGTGTGCGTGTCTGTCGCTGCTCTTCAGCTGCAGTTGGTCTTGGCTGAGCCTGGGGACTGGCTGCAGCTGCTTGGGCTGGGGAGAGACGGGTATTACCGGAGGACCTGCCTGTTCGTATTTCTATTTGTCTGTCTATCTGCCTGTCTATCTGTTTTTTCCTCAGTGTTTTTAGGAGGTAGGGCTCGCCTTGCCCTCCCCGTTCGCAGGCTCCGGCGCCGGGGTGCTGGTTGGAGCTGGGAGAGCGCCCTGTCCGGGACAGCGCGGGCAGCAGCCGTGCCCCCCCGCCCCTGCCGGGCCGTGCTGGGGCTGCTCGCTGCGGGCTCCGCGGGGCACAGGCGGGAGGCTCCCCATCCCCTCCGCCCTGCCGGGGGCTCTGTGCCCCCCGAACCTCGGACCCTGTGCGAGCGTCTGTGAGTGTGTGTTCGTGTAAGCGTGTATGTGTGTATGTGTATGTGCAAGGGCCGGGGCGCGCCTGGGGTGTGCACCTCTTGGGAAGGGAACCTGCTCCGGCTGGCGATGGGTTAAACGTAGCTCTCCCATTTGTAACTTCTGCTATTAAAGGAAGTAATCCAGCCTCTTCTGCCTACTTTTTGAATCCCGGTGGATTATTTGCAAGAGGAAAAGAGAGCTGCACTGCTCCAAGGAATGCATCAGTGGGTGTCTTTTTCCTTTTTCCAATTTTTTTTTTTAATTTGTTGTTGGGAGGATTAAGGATTGTTGAGTGTCCTTAGTCCCAGATACAATTAAAATAAATACAAGTAAATGGGACATAAAGGGAAGTCAGCACTGGCATCCCAGCAGAGGCACTAAAGCACCAAGTTTGGTTAAAAGGAAGGGACTTGAGGAAATGAGTGCTTCTGTTCCTACTCATTTGCTTTCCCTTTGCAGTGCTGTCAAATAGCTTAGAGAGGTGCATCATTTGATCAGGGGTCTTGTGTTCTTAACCAATTTCTGTCCGGTAGAAAAAAAAGAAAGAAAAAGTCCTCTCCTCAGGCACAGGTGTTTTAAGTTCTCTCATTTAGCAAATGCATTATGAAATTTGGTTTGAGTTCTCAGCAAAGGAATTAAAAATCAGGAAAGGGTGAACTAAGAGGAATGCAGAGCAGAGTTACTGCACCATTTCCTAGTCGCTGCCTGGACACTCTGCTTTCACTGAGGACTCTTTCCTGTTCTGGAGCAGTTGTGGGGAGCGTGTAAGCATTAGCTGGGAAGGCAGAATAAGGCAAAATAGCCTGGCTAATACTTGTCTGTCTTTTACTTCTGATATTCAGAGGGCTGATCCTTCAACTGAGCAAAAATATACTTCTGTTGCTTGGAGAGGACTTTCTGGTGGGTGCAAGGAGAGAAGGAATGATCCCTCCAGAACCAGCTTGCCACTGGAGAGTGCTGCTGAGAAAGAGCTTACAGGTGTGATCCTTGGGTTCCAAAAACACTGGAGTCTTGTTGAGAGAGCCAGATAGGAGCCAATGTACTGCAGAACTGCAAACTATGGATATCCCTCTGTCTGATCCTTTGGTGGTGCTAGTGTTGTAGAAAATCGGCAGGTTGGTTGTACTTCCCTTGATGCAGCAAATCACAATTTTATTTACTTTTGTACCTGTTTATTTTTAGGCTTGATTCTTAACATAGCATCTGTTGGCATCATAACGACAGTGCTCCATACCTGTGTGTCAGTGGTATGTAGGATGATTCCTGAACTGTGTGTTATGTTACTGTACTACCCTGTGTGCTGGACAGTGATGTGGTATAGCCTCCCCAGTTTCCCTAAGTGCTGACTTGCTCTGTTTCTGTCACTAGGGCCTTCTGTTCCACCAGGTTATATTGTCATGGCTCCTACCATGTTGCACTGTTGTGACCTCTGATGTTCTCTGGTTGACGGAGTCTGTCAAATACAATGAAATGAGCAGTGAGAAGAGAGTTAGGGTGTTAAGCCATTGCTTGTTAGGAGCAGTTTGTAGTGCTATTCCACTACAGATATATTTCTGTGCTGAGTTCTAAAATGTCTTCTGACACATGCCAACAGCAGTCATACAGCTTGTATTTACAGGCAGGTTTTTGTGAAGGACAGAAAGTTGGTTAGGATAAGGTTTGTTTTAGGATGGTGTGCCAATATGAAACATCATACTTCTGGATGCAGGTTTTAATCCCTTACAGTTCAGCGCTGTCTTAAATTTCCTAACTATTTGATGAGTATTTGCTTGCTTATGTGAAAGGTTTCATGACTTCTGCCTGCAGTTCATAACACAAAATCTCTTGGCACTGTTAAGACCCTTATTGTACTGTCTGTAAGTTCCAAGGCAGAATGGGCAGGGACTCAGAATCGCTATGACAGAGGTGAAATCCTGGCTACACTTACTTCAGTGGGAGTTTTGCCACAGATGACAACAGGCCAAAGCTTCAATCCAGAAGTAGTTGTCCTTTCTTTTTGGTAATCCTGGTGTATGCTCTAGGGAAGCTTCTGCTTTTTTGCTACCACCCAGACTGTCTCTGTTAGGCAGAGAAGATAGAAGTCTCTTAGGATGTCACGCTGTGCCTTTCAAAAGCACAGCGTTCTTGAGAAGGAAATCAGGGCAGATCGGAGTAGAAACAAAACCCTAAATGTGGACACATGCTGACGGTCTCATTGCTTGTGTCCTGAGTCATTCTCAGGAACATGGATCAAGGGCTCTGAACTGAGCACAGTTAGCTTCTTGAAACTGCAGAGCAGGGATCTGCCAGTGCCTGCAGCCAGTGCATTTCCCAGTCCTGCTTCTGCATTTGCAAATTATTGGTTTAGTGACAGACATTCAATATGTGAAGCAACAGTACATTCATTAATTCAACCCTACTTAGCCTGTGCACTGTGAGTTTTCTGTGTGTATGTGATCTAGTGAGTTATTCTCAGAGACACTTCATATATCCAGCATCCAGATAATTTTTTATGTTGTATTACAGTGACAAATGGGAAGTGTTTGCTACTTTTTTCCGTGACTTAGAAGGTATGTGGTACAGAATATGCATTTAATCAGTGCTGATTGAAAGCTGGTCCAGGTCATGGCCATGTAATAAAACTGATGTTAATGACAGGAATGTGTTGCTTCCGTTTATTCAGTGGAATAGAAGGGAGTTTGTTAATATATACCAAAAATGTCGACTGGGACTGAGGTATTTGAATCCGTCCGATTTTTCTGAATTTTTTTTTTCCAGTGGAAACACTTTGATGTCTGTAATTCCAGTGCAGACAGTTTTCTTTTACAGCATATTCTTCTACCATGTATTCATCCCAGACTTTTAGGTATTTTGCTGCTGTATGATGATGAAAGGTATGAAAATGTTAACTAATGTGAAACTGGGTAGCCTGTCTTGCACGTGCATCCTTATGTCCTTACCTTAAGAGACTTAAATAATGAGAATATATTAAGCAGTTATAATTTATACCTTATTAATGTCTCTTAGCTTGTGTGCTGTGGGGATTTATGCATGTAAAACAAAACAGTACTAATTCTTACTTAATTTAGGTAAGTGCGTGGGCCTCATTTTGTCCCAGTGTAAAAAATTACAGTTATCACAACAGACATTGTATTAGACTGTGAACTCATAAGGAGTGGTTGGCATTTGGATGTGTATATTAATGGCACGTAAGTTTTGGGCGCTGTTAGTGCTGTCAGGATGCAAAAGATGGCAGTGCTGTGAAGAGGGATCTGAGCAAACCCCGCTGGGCTGTCATTCAAACCTCTGCTCTGGGAGTGGCATGGACTTCCATCTTCTGGATTTGTGGTTTGGGTTTTTTTTTTTAATATAAGTGCAATTCAAAGAGCTGATGATAACCATTATTATATTCTTTGCTCTGTGTATTGTCTAAACCCTGTGTACTGTATTTTCTTCAGTGCTTGAACTTGAGGGCTGAGCTGGAGGCAGGACTTGCTGGGTGCTGGGCTAGAATATGTATCAAGTGGTGGTGTGAGATAGATCTTGTTCTTAGCCTGCTTATTTTTATTAACTTCATGTGTAGTCCTACAGGCTGGGGGCAGAGTGGCTGGAAAGATGCTCAGTGGAAAAGGACCTGGAGGTGCTGGTAGACAGTGGCTGAAAATGATCCAGTGTGTGCCCAGGTGGCCAAGAAGGCCAATGGCATCTTGGCCTGTATCAGCAATAGTGTGGCCAGCAGCACCAGGGCAGTGACCACCCCCTGTACTCGGCACTGGTGAGGCCACACCTCAAATCCTGTGCTCAGTTCTGGGCCCCTCACTCCAAGAAAGACATTGAGGGGCTGGAGCATGTCCAGAGAAGGGCAACGAGGAAGGGTCTGGAGCACAAGTGGGATGTGGAGCGGCTGAGGGAGCTGGGAGCGTTTAGTCTGGAGAAAAGGAGGCTCAGGGGCGACCTTATCACTCTCTACAACCAGGAAGGCGGTTGTATCCGGGTGGGGGTCAGCCTCTTCTACAGTGTAGAAAGCCATAAGATGAAAAGAAAATGGTGTCAGATCATGCCAGGGCATATTGAAATTGGATATCAGGAAAAATTTCTTCATTTAAGTGGTTGTCTACCATTGGAAGAGGCTGTCCAGGGAAGTTTCACCACCCCTGGAGACATTTAAATCCCTGGAGAGATTTAAAGGACATGTAGATGTGGCACTTGGGGACATGGTTTAGTGATGGAGTTGGCAGTGCTGGGTTAACAGTCGGACTGGATGATCTTAGAGGTCTTTTCCAACATAAATGATTCTATGATGCTGTGAAAACTACAAAATACATGGTTATTTTGGGTGAAATTGGTGTTGCATGGGCTTAGTAGCAATGCTGCCGCTGATATGAAAACTTCCTGATTTCACTCTTTTTGTTTCTTGAAAGAATCAAGAGCAGACCTTGAGTAGGGTTGCAGGGATGTAGAGAGATGTAGGGTTTTGTGTTGGAAAATTCTCCATTGTCTTATTGAGCTGTTGTTGATTTTGCTGCTGTTCTTGGTGTATAAGCCTGGCTACTATAATAATTATACCTAAACATGTCTGTGCCTGTACTGCCTGTCATCCGCAGTAAATCAAAGGCATGGACCCTGCAGGCACTTAAAGCAAGTTAACACAAATGAAAAACACCAGTGGCTTTGCCTGGGAGAAAACAATATTTTATTTCTCTCTCCTACATGATGACAGTACTAATTGTATGGCTTTCAGTGTGTGAGCGTAACTTCCTTTGACATCAGTGCATGTTGGCTTGATCATTACACGTGTGCCAGCACAGTGCAGCCTCTTTTGCAAGGCTTCAGTGGTGCTGTCCCTCTGCTCCTGCAGAGTCCACAGCTCCATCCTTTGACTGCAGAACTGGTTGGAGAGAGGTGGCCATATGTGGGGTAGCTCCTCTGGACTGAAATCCTCTTTCCTCCTCTACTATCTAAGCTGATTTTCCCCTGCTTTTAAAAGGCATCCCTAATTTTTGAAATTATTTAAAAATTTTAAATGGGTTTAGCAGCCCACCCTGAGATATGCTAGGTTTTCCAGGCAGATAGCCTTCAACAGGCTGAGTTAAGCCACTTCTATCTTCAGTGGAGCTGTTAGTGGGGTTTAATGCTGACTGTAATAGGAGTTGCTGTTGGGCCATTCAGAGCTCTTGAAATCCTGCCCTGAAGCATTTCCAGCTTCTTAACTTGGTCCTATAGAGCATCTGAGGCGAGGGAAATAGTTTTGATGACTTCCTGTGGTGCTGGTGAGAAATGATCTGTCACCAGCACTGGAAATGCACAACTCAACTTGTCTCTGCTTGCACTGTGCAAACCAGCCATAAATAACATTTCTTCCATGTCTTTGCAGACTTCAAAGAGTCTTCCAGCTGTTGCAGGAAGCCTAGTGAGAGAAGGTAGCTGCAAGTTTAATTGTAGCTTCAGGACTTTAGCTCAATCAAAATCCAAACAATCTGATAAAAATTACAGACACTTGGATGTTGTTAAAGGTTAAAAGTGAGCCCTCTTCAGAACAGCTATTAATGCTTTACATCTTAAAATAAAGGAGCTTATTAATATTCCTAAATAACATTGAACGTACATTATTTTTGCCTTTGAACCACCTGAGCACGTCACATGATAGTGCCGATTATATTTGGTGATAAGTGCATATAATGACGGTATAAATGTCAGTTTTATGAGATGTGTTGCCCTGGTATCTTTTTAATATTAAACATGATTATGTCCCATAGTGCTTAAACGAATCACGGCCCCCAGAGTCTTAAGAGGATCCCTTTGTATTCTGCCACAGGGTGACATTTTTGTTGACTCTTCCTATTTCATGGAATCCTATCCTAGAATGGTTTGGTTGGAAGGGACCTTAAAGATTAGCTAGTGCCAACTCCCCTACCATGAGCAGGGACACATTCCACTAGATCAGATTGCTCAAAGCCTCATCCAGTCTGGCCTTGAACACTTCAGGGATGGAGCAGCCACAGCTTTTATGAGTAACCTGTTTCAGTGCCTCACCACCCTCACAGTAAAAAATTTATTTCTAATATCTACTCTAAACCTATGTTCTTTCCGTTTTAAGCCTTTACCCCTTATTCTATCACTACTTTGTAAAAACTCTCTCTCCAGCTTTTTTGAAAGCTCCTTTTAGGTACTGGAAGGCTGCTAGAAGGTCTCCCGGGTGCATTATCTTGTCCAAGCAGAAGAGCCCCAATTCTCTCAGTCTGTCTTCATAGGATAGGTGTTCTGGTCCTCTGATCTTCTTCATGGCCATCCTCTGGACTCATTCCAACAGGTCCATGTCTTTCCCATGCTGAGGATAACAGAGTTGGATGCTGTAGTCCAGGTGGGGTCTCGTGAGCAGAGCAGAGAGGGAGAGTCACCTCCCTCAACCTGCTGGCCATGGTTCTTTTCATGCAGTCCAGGATATCATTGCCTTTCTGGGCTGCCAGTGCACATTTCTGGCTTAAGTTCAGTTCTTCATCCACCAACACTCCCAAGTTCTCCCCAGGGCTGCTCTTAATCCATTCTCTGCTCAACTTGTATTTGTGCTTGGGATTGCTCTGACCCATGTGCAGAACCTTGCCCTTGGCTTTGTTGAACTTTATAAGGTTTGCAAAGGTCCATCTGTCCAGCCTGTCCGGGTCCCTCTGGATGGCATCTCCTTCCCTGCAGCATCTCAACTGCACCAGAGAGCTTGGGGTCATCTGCAGAGGTGCTGAGGGTGCCCTCAATCCCACTGTACATGTCGCCAACAAAGATGATTAAAAGTTCTACTCCCAATACCAACCCCTGAGGAGTGTCACTTGGAGTTTGACTAACCTTATTCACCAAGTGGTCCATCCAGGAAATCCACGTCTCTCCAGCTTATACATAAGAATCTTGTGCAGGACAGTGTCAAATCTCTGCACAAGACCAGGTAGATGAAGTCTTTGGCTCTTCCCTCATTCACCAATGCTGTGTCCCCAAAGAAGAAGACCAGCAGATTTGTCAGGCATCATTTGCCCTCAGTAAAGCCATGTTGTCTGTCACCAATTACCTCCTTATTTTCCATGTGCCTTAGCACAGTTTTGAGGAGGATCTGCTCCATGACCTTGCTGGGTGCAGAGGTCACACTGACTGGCCTGTAGTTCCCTGGATCTTCCTTTTTTCCATTTTTAATCCAACAGTGGGAACTTCATGGGCCTGCCACGACTTCTCAAATATGATGAATAGTGGCTCATCCACTTCCTTGGCCAGTTCCCTCAGGACCTGCAGAAGCAGCTCATGTGGTCCCATGGGTTTGTGCAGCTTCAGGTTCCACAGATATTCTCCTGCAGCTGGTGGTTATTCCTTCTCCCATTCCCTGACTTTGTCTTCTATGACTTGGCTGATGTGATTGGAGCAGTTCACAAGGAAGACTGAGGCAAAAAAGTTGTGAGTACCTCAGCCATTTCTGTGTTCCAGGTAACCAGGTCTTCAGTTTCCTTCTGGGGAGGGCTCACATTTTCCCTGATCTTCCTTCTATCACTGCTGTACCTGTAGAAGCTTTTCTTGTTGCCCTTTATTTCCCTGGACAGGTTTGATTCTGTCAGTTCTTTTGCTTTCCTAACCTGCTCCCTGTCTGCTTGGACAATCTCTCTGTATTCCTTTCAGGCTGCCTGTCCTTGCTGCCACCCTGTGTAAGCTTTCTTTTTATGTTTGAGTTTATCCAGGAGGTTCTTATTCACCCATGCATCCATATTTAAATAATTAGCTAATAATTTTGAGACTTAGACATGTGGGGTGGGTTTGGTTAGGTTGCTTGTTCAGGTTTGATTTTTTTTTTTTTTTTTTGGTTTTTTTTTTAAGCTAGTGTTTGAAATTCTTCCATTCTTCCTCTAAGTGGCAATTAGGTAATGGCAGCTCTTGCTGCAGTCAGCTACGTCAAGTCACTGCTTGCACGGGTGCATCTTTGTAGTGTGATTGCATGTGAGGTAAAGTTGCCAGCTTGTGTTGGGATGACCTAGCTTTATGGATTTTTGCTGTAGTGCAGTGATGGATACACTGGTAGTCAATAAACTCAGAGCTGAGGATTTACATGGACATTTTTTCCAGAGGCTTGCTGTGATATTTTTTTGTCAAAATTGAGAGACAACTCTTCACTCTTAGGATTTTTGAGGAAACACAAATTGCTGGTTTCCTGTAGAGAAGACCAGCCTTTCTCTTTGTCCTTGCACTTTGCTAAAAAAACAAACAAACAAAAACCTGCTTTGCCCTTGGTAGTGGGTGTCCATACTATTGTAGTGGTCCAAACCTAGAAAAAGACTGTACTGTCCAGAAGGAAATGTTCCTCTGGCAGAGAAGCTAGAGGGTGGGTGGAACAGCACTAGGAGTAATCATCACTGTTGTTATTTTAAGCTGGAGGTTTTCATTCAGGGTCAGGATGCAAACAGAGTGAAAGGCAGCTGTTGCTTTCCAGTAGCCAAAGCCTTCCATGTTGTCAGATAGCAGAGTAGCTGGAGGCATCATGATGGCAAAGCCTCCTGGCACTTTTGTCACTTGCCTGGATGCAGGAGGCTGGATAATTCTGGGATTTTTATGAGTCTTCATGGGGCAGACTGGTTTTAAAGTCTTGCTACTGACCTTCCACATGTGAACACAGTCCTCTCCAAATGATGTGTGAGCTTTGGATCACCTTTGATGCATTAGATGAGGCTTTGCCAGCCTGCCTTGCTGCCCTGTGCAGGCTGCTGGCTCTCTTCCCTCAGCTTCGCACGGCAGCATCTGTCTGGGAGGTTCTTTACCCAGCCCGGTTGGTGCAGGGAATATTTAAAGATGCCCACAAGGCTCCTTTGGTGTGGTTTACTGCATGAGTAAAAGCCATTGCGATCCAGATCATTAGGACTATAAGCAAGTTTTCTGTGTGCTTTTGCAGCCATGTAGTGAGGTCAGGAGTAAATGGTGGGGCACGTGCGCTGCTGCCGGGGCTTTGAGAATTGCCTCTTGCCAATACGTGATGCGTCTGCTTGGCCGTGGTTTGTCTTTGGGTGAATTTACCCAGTGAGGTTTAGCTGCACTCATGCTGTGCCCTGGTCCTCTGAGCTTGTACAGTGCATACTTGAGTTCTGCTTTGGAGCAAACCAGCAGATCACGCTGCCAGTGAGAGCCTGAAGGGCCCCGCTGGAACTTTAGCCTGTGGTGATTCCCTGTGGATTATCATGGTATAGGGAGAAAGACCTGCATGCCACATTAAAGCAAAAGGATGCAGAGTCCTGTTTCTTTCTGTCTCCTTCCTCAACTGTTTCCAGGAGCTGCATTCTGGAACATCCTTCCAAGAGCTGTTTCCCTAGTGGTTTAGTGACAGTTAAAATGATTCTTGAATATTAACAATTATCACTTGATCCACAGCCGACTTGTTCACATGTAGATTGTCAGCATGGAAAGACTAAGGAGAAAGTGAAAGAGACAGGAGAGAGAATTTCAAGATAAATAAGGAGTGAGTAGAATGTACTTCAATATCTGAGCATGGCTTAATGAATGTTGAGGAGCAAAGGATGGGGAAAGAAATAGTGGAAGTGTGCAGTTTTTTGATAGTGATGACTTAATAAAGGAATACGGAAGTTTTGGGGTCCTGGACTCTGCTAAGTACCTGGCTGGGGAATAGGGAGAGGGAGAAAGATGGATAGGGAACTTCAGAACTTTACTTTAACTTTCAGAACTTTACTTTAACTGCTTTGAATTTTTTGGGGTTTTTTGAGCTGTCTTAAATACCTGAGATTTTCAGCACGGCTAAAACAACATAGCTGATGTCTTTGTTTGGTGTTCTTAGATAGACAAGCTTAAAATGTGCTTTCAGATTTAGTTTTTCATTAACTGACTACATGCAAGTGGAAAGTGTGCCCGGACATAAATTCCAGGAGACAGTGATGTACAGAGGATCTGGCTGAGATTGAACCAAATTTGACTTGGGGAAATTCGGTAACTTTGGGGGTGTTTCACCCCTTATGTTACTGGTTTGTTGTTTTGACTATAAAAACGAAGGTGATGGTAATAATAAAAGAAGTTTTTCTACTTATTCACAGAAACTTTGAATAAGGCATTATTGTGTTAGGCAGACAAGCTAAAGGAATGTGTTTTTTGAAGAAATTCACATCACTTCTCTCACTAACTCTTCTGAGAGATACCCTTTTGGCTTCACAATTTCTGTGATGCACAAGTTCATCTTAACCCAAGCATCCATAAAATGAAGTTAGCATTTCATCACTCCTGCAGATGTAACAGTCTACCACAGTGTATGCCCTGCAAGGGATTAACCTGCACAGTGAAGTGGCCTGGCTCACATGCCCCATAAGAGGGTCTGGGCAAAAGGAGGGAAATTGAAGAATCCTGCAGTGATCTCTTGTGCATATAATTTGCCTTCCTCACTTTTGTTGCTTTTCATTTAGTGTGTGCTCCTCCCCCAGTGCCCAGCTGCAGTGAGACAACCCCAGTCCATGTACCAGTGTGAAAGAGAGCTTAGCCTTTTACATCAAAAGTAATTTTTCTCCCGATTGATGTGTTGCTGGAGCTGTAGGAGCATCATTACTCATTAGGATAGTCCTGTTGAGTATGTCAGCCCTGCTTCTTGAGGGTTGTTCACGTACTGCCATCAGGACCAAAACTGCAGGCAGAGGTGAAGCCCTCTGAGGCTGAGCTGGTGAACCCAAGTGCGGGTGGTGGTGGCTGGTGCTCCCAGGCAGCTGGGGCTTGCACAGCAGCCGTCTGGAGGCAGGCTGGGCAAGGTGCTTGTCATGGCCACAGAGCGTGTTGTGCTCATGGCCGTCCTTGCAGATGCCCTTCAGGGGTTATATGGAGAGATGCACTGGCTTTAATAGGAGTCATTAAGCAGAAATTAATGTAGTTCATTATCCTGTGTGGAGTGGGAGTTTTTTGTGCAGTGTGTGTCTGAGTTGAAGATTGTGGCTGTTACTGTGGTACATCCTTACTGAATTTAAATGGTGTCGCTCTTAGCGTGTTTTAAAGTTGTTCATAATAGGATGGGCCACCTTCAAGGTGCACTTTATGTGTGGGTTGTCTTTATTGTCTTGACAGTGTAGCTGTATTTGCTGCTGAAGGTCAGCAGGAGTCCTAGTTTCTGCTGCCCTCCTGGTTAAGTAGTTCTTGGCATTTTTGGAGTTATTTTCAATCCGCCCCAGTGAAACTGAGTTCAGAATCTCATTCTTTGGATTTCAGACACAAAGAATAGTGACTTCTCGTGAATGTTCACTTCCCTGCCAGTAGAGGCTGGATGACTTAATCTCTGCATATATCAACATGTTGATCAAGTTTCACACCAAAATATCCAGGCCTAACTATAACAAATATTTAAAAATGTAAGCCCGGGTTGTAATTGAAAACCTTTCTTGGTTATACAGTTCTGAGCGTAATGGAACGACAGCTCAGGGCTGCATATTTAGGATAGCTTTATCTGCAGTAATACGCAGCTCTAGGTCTATCAAAACAGCCTTCTAAAGCCAGAGCTGCCTGTGGCATGGCATTTGCTCAAATATTCCTTAATAAAGTGAGTGCAAGGTTCCCTGTCCAAAGGAAAAATGAAGTCTTTGGGTGTATCTCCTTTTCATATACCTGTTAGGAAGTCCTAGGGCTGAGATACGGTGAAAATGGCAACGTTGGAGTAATTCTGAGTGCATTTCCTGAGGCAGATGTGGCTGGTTGGTTTGCTCTTTCCTTCCTTCTCTTGGAGCTATGCAGTGAGCATAAGGCTGAAGCCCGTCTTGTGGGTGGAGATGGGAGCAGAGCCCTTTGCAAAGTGATTGCTGAGCGCCTGCTATTTACAGAGCAGGATTTTAAAAACAACCATCATGCAGAGCTGCATGCCATGCCTTGCAAATCGAGGTACTTCAGCCTGCTTATTCCAGCAGGTCAAGCCCAGGTGCAGCTGAGAGGAATAAGGTGGTTGCTGAGATCTAGAAGCAGAAATGCATAGACTGAACTCATCCTGTCTTTACCATTGCCAGCCAAGGGCACTTCATTTACAGTAATGTTATTTTATCATGAGCCAAACAAAACTACAGAATTAAGCTAAAAACACACCAGACTGTGTGTTATGAAGGTATCAGTCAATCTGTTAATTTTAAAGAAAAGCCTTTTTCTAGCTTGCTTTCCTGTACTGATTCTTTTTTAGCTCTTAACATCTCTTCCCTGGCCATTCTTGAGTTGACTTTGACACTACGTCACTGGGACAAAAACACAAATGAAGTGTGTGGAGTTTGCCACCATTTATGAAACCAGCAACTCTATCCTCCCTAAGAATTTGGTCTCTGAGTTGGAGCAGACTTCATTGCTGGCTATATTGTGAACATACAAAGGTTCGGCATCTTCTGTAACTTCCAGACTTTCAAATCTGCCTTGAGATACTCACTTAGTAGTTACAGAATGAAGAAATAAGTCTGCAGAGGAACAGTCCTTCAGACAAAACATTTTGCCATCCTTGCCCCCGTGTGCCAAGGTTCTCTCCGCTGAAACAAGAAACTGAAGGGAAGACTGGAAACTGAAACTCTGACAAGTTAGGAAATATTTCCCAAATTCTTTTGGAGAGAGATGTTATTGCTTATCACCTTCAGGTCTCGTATTGTACAAGTCTGCAAAATCTCTGCAGGTCAAAATTTCAGTGCTAGTGTTAGCTTGTCTCACTCCTAGCAAAGTCCCAAAACCCTAGCTTCCTAGAAAAGGGTTAGTGCCAAGTCCTCACTCCATATAAATGGACAGACCTGTGCTCCACCTGCAGTGCACAGACACAGTATTCTGATTTATTCCATTTATTCTAGTGATAGTTTTCTCTAATGAGTTCCCAGAAAATATTTAGTATATCTTGGTATTTAGTGTGTGAGTGTTGCATGAGACAAACCTTTAGGAGGGAGCTTATGGAGCAGTTAGATAGGAATGACTGATAAGAAGTCAAAATGCTGCTCAGCAGCCCTGAGCTGCTGCTGTCTGGTATGGTCTTGCTGGTCATCCTAGCCAGCCCCTTCTGGAGGCTTGGCTGCACTTAGGTGCTGAAGACACAGCTTCAGCCCACAAACATGTAGTTTGTTTCACTGATAAATATCAAAAGGCTAAATGAGTTAGGACAGGATCCTTACTCACGTTGTTTTAGAAATTAACGGATCAAGGCAGAGGCGAGTGAATTGACTTGCTTCACAGTCACATTAGACTAGGGGTTGAGTGAGATATGGGATCCAGGTGTCCTTAGATTTTTTTATGAGCAGCAGACCATGCTCAGCAATTCTGCCCAAGAGGAAGAAGACACAAGAAGGTAGTTGTGTAGTTTCTTTTGGGTGGGAGCTTTTTGCTTGATATAGAGCTGGTGGAGTCAGGAGAACAGTCCTGAGGTGGGTTCAGTGCTGTTGCAGCCCTCTAAGCTCCTTTTGTGTTGGGTGTATAACCCTCTTTTTTCTTTTGCCATAGGGTGGCTGATAAACATCTTCCTTTCACTTAAACCTTTATCTAGTGTGCTCTGGTTTTGTCTAGGAACAGAACGGAGATGGGTGTAAGCTGTTTCAGATCCACATTTTTCTGCTGCTACCATTTTCTTTTATGGTAATCATAACCAAGAATCACTTGCATTTTCTCTACAAGAAATACAGCTTTGTGATTTCAGCCTTTGGGGCTTTCTTTCCTCTTGTCGTTTCAGTTAATTTGCACTGTCGTGGACTGTCATTGTGCAGAGTGTGCGTTTATGTCTATAGCAGGGAGTACCCAAGGGAAGAGAGCAAAGAAGAAGAAATCCCAGTTTGCTGCCTTGCTGCTCCCAGGTCCCTCCTGCATAAGCGTGGCCCAGCACTGCAGTGCTAAAAAAGTCAGTCATGTTGGTTAGGGCACTGTGCTTGTTGATTTAATTCGAGTTTTCTCTCATGCTCTTCCCTTTCCTGTAAGTGACAATTAATAACAGCATCAAAGTACTTAAGTGGTACTTCTCTAAAGAAAACTGATACAGATTTTAAGGTAGCCAAATGTGACCCATGAGCTTTCATAGAAGTGCAGTTTGTCTGAGTCCAGGGTCTGATTCCCACCCCCTGCCCCAAAGAAGACAGGTCCCCTGGCCTCCTTATCATCAGCAGAGCTAGAGATAAAGGAATTCCATGCATGAAAGGTCACCCCAGCGTAGTAACAGAGCTTCCCTCTATGGTTAATGATAAGCGCTTCCAGGTGGGTTTCATTCCTTCCTTCCCATGTATCTGTCAGGGCACTTGGATTGGGTGATTCATGCTGCTTACATTGATTACCGTGGCAATGGAGTTGACTAATTTAGATTAGATTCATACATTTTAGCTGGCTGAATTGGATGAGAAAAATTCCCCACTTATCATCTTGAGTGAGTTTAGTGACCTCCAGTAGTGCTACCATACTAGTGTCAGAGAACTATATTTGTGAGAGAAAAGAATAAAGAAAGATACTTAAGAAGACAAACAAGAGAGACTTAATTTGAAGCTTTCTCTTAATTTGAAGACCCAGGATGGTTAGCAATTGCTAAAACGCTTTCTCTAGATGTTTGCTATTGAAAGCAGGTGGGCATTGTGTTTTGTGAAAGTTTTGGATGAAAGTTCTTGACAAAGGTAAGCATGCTTAACTTGCAGAGACTCTGTATTTGGGAAGCTGCAATTAGAAAGAAGACAATAGCAGAAGTTAAAAGAGGGAGGAAATTCTATTAATGCCTGTCTTTTTGGTAGCAAGTAGGTCAGCGAGCTGAGAAGGACCCTAAACAGACTTGCAGTTCTCACACTGTGATGAAGTTGAGATGGCAATTTAATCAGGTTGGTTGCATAAAGCAAAGAGTAGCAGATACATAGTCAAAACTGCAGAAAACATGTTTTATTTTGAAAATAAAGATAAAACTTTTGTCAGCACCGCATTCCCATGCAGAGATAGCCAAACCCATTGTCTTTGGGTTTAATGGGTGGAGGGACTAAAGCAGATTAATTGAGGCCGTGCAGGACGATTCTGTTGCACATGGGATTGCTGACCATGGTGCGAGCCACCGTCTCTGTGTGTGTCCCGTGCCAGGCAAACCGTGGGTGGCGCAGGGAGCGCGGGACCCCCCTGCACAGGGCTGCTGTCACGGGGGGTGTGCAGCAGGCGAGGTGCCCTCATTCAGAAAGCCATTTGCGTGATGAGCCAGTGACCACACGATTCCCGCTCCCCCATGAGCATGAGGGTAAGAGTCCAATTATTTTGCACATAATGAGGAGGTCACTGAAAGAAGGACTGGAGTTTGGCAAGGCAAAATGGGAACGTTCTCTTGCTTCCATTTTGCACTGGGAAGCCTCATTATTTAGTTATGTGATTATGGTTGAAGTTCTGGCTCGTGAGGTTTGCAGTGACTGAAAGGAGTATGTGATCATCATGGTATATCTGGGGATCATGTAAGGTAGAGTAGGAAAGAGGTTGCTGGGGATGTGACCATATAACTTAGACTTCTTTGGAAATGTTCTGGAGATAATGGAAGAGTAATTCATAGGTCAGAATATGGATATGCCAATACAAAAAAAAATCAAGTCTATTAGTATTAAACGTTATTTATTTTAGTGTTTTTAAGGAAGAAAAATTTCAAACCCATCTTTGTGCAAACTGACATTTATTAAATGAGAGATTCAAATTGTAACATTTCAATCTAGGAAACTTGAAACAACTGGAAGAACTGAACTGGGATGGGATGCTGGTACAGTGACAGCAGTGGGTGGGATATGCATTGTCACTGGTGAGCCAGGAGTGCTCTGGAACTGCCTGGTGGTTACAAAGCTGCAGCAGGAGACTGGTCAGCACCCTGGAAAACCAAATCTGCTGCTTCAGTGGAAAATATGGTGACAAATCCTGAATGAGCCATTGTACTGAAAATACTTTGGAACTTCTCAATTTTTACTTATGTTTGTTTGGTTGCTTTGGCTTTGACAGAACAGGATTTTCACCCAAATTGAGTTGGTTAGGCTTTTAAAATAAAAAATGTATTTTTCCCATTTTCCAGCTCTTTCAAAATTTTTTCCATTGTTTAGGTGACAAGGTGGAAAAGAAATATGAGATGGTTGTTGCACATTGAAACCTCCTAGTTATTCTCCAAACAGTTCAAAACACTTTCATAAACCTGAATGAGATGCTTTAATAAAAAGTATGTGCATGCACAGAATTAAAAGGCATCCTCATCTAATTTTTCTCGTTTTATTTTTGTGTAGATTTTCTTAGTGTGTAGAGAGACAGCGGGCTGTGTACCTGTTTAGTTACCACATTAATGAAGCTCTAGATTGAAAGAAGATGAAGTTATAAAAATGAAGTGCTTCATGGCATTGATTTCTCTAGACACTAACAAGGCAGAATTTGAGTGGAGATGACAACGAAGCAATGTCTCTGAGGGCTAACATGCCAGATTAAAGAAAATGTAAATAAATTAACTGAGTCATCCTGTTACTTTACAGGCTAAGGAAGTTATACAAACAATTTCTGGAGTCTTCTAGAGATATGTAAAACTAATGATGCAGTACTAAAGGCGTACGGCATACTAAAGTAATTTCGTGGTGTATGACAAGTTTATATTTTGAAGTGGGGAGTTTCTGAGAAGAAATAATTCTTCATTTAACCATGGCTGTATGGTGGCATCAGTTGCAGGAGTAATGGGAGTCAAACCTGCCAAATGACTGGGACTAGAAGGCAAGTCCAGTCTTGGAGTATTGAATGAATCTGTAGAAGGGTTAGGATACATTAAGGAAAGATATAAATTAAAGAAATTATTAGAGGTGTGGATGTGGTCTGGTTCCCTCCAGAGGAGGTGGCAGTCTGTCTCTGCAACAGGATCTTGTTCCTGCAAGGTATTTTAGCACCTCATTTCATAACTGTCTCTCAAAATAAACTTGATATTTTGGCGTGTCATATTTGTGTGTCTCTGTGGCTTTGTTAGTAATTACAACGAGTTTACAATAAAAAGGACGTGCCTTTTCCTTCTCCCCCCTGTACCCCTCTTCACTGGTGCTTTGTCTTCAACCTGAAGTAGCAGCATCCAACTGGAAGCATCCCTCATCTCACATAGCATGAGCTTCTTTAGCCTTGGTACTCCTGAATCAAGTTTTTTTCCTGTTGTAAGCGTGGAAGTATGGTTTTACAGAAGTATGGACTTCAGGTAGTAGTGGGCAAATACAAATGAAAAACTGGTCTAATAAAATCTCTAGTATAAGATGTAACTGTCTGAGAGAAATTTTAGTTTTGCTATAAAATCTCAGCCTAAAATTGGAAGGGGAAAGTACTTGGCACGTTCATGAAAACGAAGCGAAACTGGAGTCTGTGATATTGCTGGTTTTATAGCACAGCTCCAGAACTGTATTTCACTTCAGGAGGAGTCATCATCAACTCAGTAGATAAAGAATCATTATATTACATGCTTTAGTGTGAATTTTATTTTGATATAGTATGAGTATTTCTAATGCAAGTCCAGGCTGCAGTTAGACTGAAGTATTCCTTCCTTTCTGTGATTGTTGCCTGGTTTTGCCTTTCATAGTTTTAGCAAGTCAGCGGTTGAAAAGAGCTCCAGAATATATTTTGGTAGTTTTTTCTGTCTTGCTTTTTGTACAGTAAAGGTATAGCCTGTAATTTGTGATGTTAGTCATCTTTGAAATGAATTTTTCAAGAATTTTTTAAGAGATTGAAGGTTTTTGTCTTTGCTATTTTATAAAAGTAATGAAAAACCAGGTCACATCTGCCTTTCAAAATTTTATGTTTGGATTTTCTTTATTTGGATTTTCTGATTGATTGATGGACTTATAATTTGCTTCTGGTTTACTTATTTATATTTTCAGATTGTTTAGAGTTTTTTTAATTTGTATTTCCTGTTTTAGCATCTTCAGTTGGATATATCTGGTCTAAGTTTTGAGGAGGCTGGAAGGTGACTTTTGGGACTTTGTTTTTCCTGTTTCTCTGTTGGCCTCAGATTAATGCAAATTTTTTTATTACTTTGTGGAAATAGAAATACAGAGAGATAGTACACCTATGGAGAAGTAATATCCGTCTGTAAGGAGGTGAGTAGCGAAAATACGTATCCTGCAAAAATAGAATATGTATTTGTTTACGTTTCCTTCTGTATTTTGAGCTTTAAGAAGTGATAGGGTGAGTTGTTGTTGCAAGCTTCTGTTTAATCTGATGTTTTTAAAGTCTGCTTTCCATTGCAGTCAGGGAGTCTTGCTCCACATTCAAGTTGCTTATTCTTGACACACAGGATATTTTCCTTCTCATTAAAATGTATTTATTTATTTTGCAGTGAGAATATCTTGCTTAAAATGATTCTTTTGATCTTTGGTAATGTCACAGACTCAGTAAGACTGCTAGCATAAAGTAGTGTTTATCTCGTTTCACTTTTACATCCACTCTTAATTGGATCTGAGTAATATAACCCCATTGCAATAACTGTTTTAGTTTGCCAAGTCTCAATATGATGTCCAAAAAGATGCAGGTAATATCAGTGCTTGGAAATTGCTCCCTGTGTGTAATTGAAAGGCTTCTTCATGTGTTTCTGTGATTGTATTTGCATTTATTGGGTTTTAGGCCTTTTCAGAAATAAGGGAAGAGGGAAAGGTATAGGAAGAAGTACAAAGTTTTTGCAAAAACAATTTTTTTTTTTTTTGAAAGTTGAATTTGTAATATCGCTTATGTTTCTAGGGCAACAACTTCATGTTATGCAGATCAGCAGCTGAAATACTTCCATCAGCTGGAGAGTGAAGTTAGCAGGACCCACGGTCTGTTCTGCAGCTGATATTGGGAGCTTTGCAGCTGGTGGGGATTGTGCCTCAGCAACCCTTTGTGGCTGGTGTCATTTTGGGGAGCAGCAAGCAGCACTGAGTGATACCAGAATTATCCTCAAGATAGGTTGTAATATAGGATGCTGGAAGTTCAGGGAGGTGAATAAAATCAGATTCCCTATACTTCTGGCTCAGGAAGAGCTTTGCAAGGAGGGAGGAGGTGACGAAGTGAGCTTTCTCCAGCAACTTGGATTGCAGAGGAATGTGAAACTTCACAGTTTTCTCCCATCTTGCTCTTGAAAGTTAACACAAGAAATAGATAGGAGTGGGAGACAGTTTTCTGACAGAAATCCCAGATTCTTCATCCCCAGAAGCTGAGATGGTGACAAGAAGCTGGGTGCTCAGCAGAGAGTTACCCGTGAATTTTGTTGACTGAGTTAAATCCTCCAGCAAGCAGGTGTCGGGTAAATGTTTTGATTCCTTGCAGTATATATTTGCATATTTGAAGCTTTCTGGTACTTATGACTCATTTTAGTTTGCCCAAATCTTAAAAAGAACAAACTAGCAAGGCCCTTAATTTTTATGGGATCGCTGTGCAGGGGCTTCAAGATGTGCATGCCCTGTCCTGGGCATCCTGGGAGAATGATGTGCAAGCAAGTCCTAACCATTGGCATCTTATGGATAGCAGTAGTCACACCTCAGACTCTGTGAAGTGTCTTCAACCACCACTGTCTGATCATCTCCAACCCTGAACCCCCTTTTCTACCAACACCTCTGCTGGGTCCCTCTTGCCCTCCCCAGCATGACTTGTGTCCTGCTTCTTTATCGGGGTGGGTGGGTGTGGGTGTCACAGGTCAAGCTGTATCAGCAAGCGGCTCTGGCCCCTCCAAAAGCTCCTGTGTAGTGTTTTAAAGGTCTCATGGAAAGTGAGGCCTTACCTGTAGTGACGTTTTGTTCATATAGGTTTATTTTCTTCATCTAAATATGCTGCTGGGGGGATTGGAGGAGGAGAAAACTCGCTGAGTGAGGCTTGATGCCTTAAATCATTTTTTTCTTGATACAAAAGCTTTTCCTGTGGATTTTTCAGTTTTGTCACTTCTCGTTTGCTGGTATCATGAAGGGTGGTAACATGCTCTGTGTAACCTTCTTACGTGTATTCTTGTCTGGTACATTAATAGCTTCATTAGTACGTGAGGAAAAGCAAGTTTCAACTTACTAGTTGCTGATCAGAACGTGGAACTGGTATTTTTTCTCTAAAAACTGTTATTCAAGGTTATGCATGTGCAAAAATAGCTTTAGGCTACAACAAATACTTTCAGCAGGTCTAGCTCATTTTATTGACATATTGTTTTGTAAACTGTGGGTGACTTGCATTGTTCTCAACCAAAATAACTTGCATCAATCAACATAAGAGGGTAATTAATTTACATATTTTTGTTGTGGAAATGATCCAGACATTTTTACTTTACAGTGCTGGACTTGAGAGAGGAAAACTGTAATAACATTTTGGGTTTGTAATTTGTTTTAAGTTATTCTTTACTTCCGTTTGTGCTGGAGAAACCATTGTGACCTTCTTAAATTTGAGCTTGGCATAGCATTGAATGAAAATAAAGCAAGACATTTCATGATTGTGCCGCATATCAGTACAGCCTTAATGAGATGAGGAGAGAGCAGCTATTGCGTGCCACAGCAAAATGTACTCCAAAACACCTGCTAAGAACAAATGCAAGAGTTAACTATTTCCTTTCTATACAAGAAGCTGAAGCCAGCAGAGGAGACTGGGAGAGAGGGAGTCTGATGAAATTTTTCAGGATGTGCCTGGCAATTCTTCACATGCCACAAATGAATGAAAATGTGTAGCGTATTGTCTTTGAATAGGCAAGTGCTGGCTCCTGTTTATATGAGACAGCAAAAGGTTTCAGACCCATCTGAACTTCTCTAGTCCGCTGGTGAAGTGTAGTTAAAACGCCAGTTTGTGAATCTGATGAAGTGCAGGGAGCAGAGTGGTTATTGCTTTGGGTGGATTGACAGGAGACGGCTTTTGGGGGAGTGTGACCTTGTGTCTCTAAAGGTGTACCTCTCCTCCTCTGCACCCTGACTATACTGTGTACTTGATTATTAATAGCTGCTTCTTTTTTTTTCTTTTTGCCTCTATAGGGTGATGGAGCAATGAGCCAGGATGCTCAAAGCCTCCATGTAAAGAGATGCCACACACAGGCTATTCAGGCAAATCCTTAAGAATAAATTCTTATAGTTTTAAACCTGAGGCAATGTAATGCAAAAGAGTCTTTCTTCATTTTCCATCGTGCATTCTCTATTACAGTGCTTGGTCTGTTACCACCATATTATACATTAGCACTGTGACCTTAATTCCTCACTTCTAAGCACCACCTGAGGGGATAGCACTGGAGGTGAGAAAGCTTTTCCGTGAGGCAGGGCATCAGTAAGATTTGACTGACATCAACTAAGGATGTCTTCAGGGAAGAAACAAACAAAAACCCCACTTTTCTTTCTTGCTGGTTTTATTCTTTAAATAAAATTCCTGATATTCTTCTTGAGAGGCTGCCTGTGAACAGAGAGCATTTTGGCTGATGATGTTGGCCTTTCTAGTGGGTTTCTGATGGTCAATGTTGTGCTGATTTATTATCCTTCTGCAAGAGAGGTGGCTGCTGTGATTAAGCTATTGCTTCTGTAGAGATGAGGGCTGGAATCAGATTTTCTGGGTTTGAGTTTTAGTCCTGAGATGAGGTGCACAGCAGTACTGCTTGTGCTGACCAAGCATAAGCAGCTTCTCCGTGACCACTGCTGGGAAGCAGCAGGTTGGCTCAGCTCACTGGTAACATCCCTAAATTCAGAGTATGTTCTGCCTCCTGCTTGGTTGTAATCCTCGGTCTCACTCCTGTGCCCACGCAGAAAACCCCTCCTTGCGTGCACTGATGTTTTCAAGCTGTCTCTGCTGGTGCTGGCTTGGTGCCCATGTTCTGCTTTCACTCGAGCCTGGTAGCCCTCCCACTTTCCATGGAGTACCAGTAAGCTCTCCAGAGCTTTCCTGCGTTTTTCCCTGGATACATGAAAGAGTGCATGAATTTCCTAGTTTGCTGGCAAAGAATTGGAGTAGTGCTTGATCTGACAGTGAAAAAGTCCTTGTGACTATTCACTTAGGGACATTAAAGGCAATGAAAACCACAAAAGGTTATATAGACATATGGGCAGTGTGACTATTGGCAACGTGGCAGGACCAGGTTAGTCCCAGGTGCTCTTACCTCGGCTAACTCTGCTGGGGAATGTTTAGCTGACTGGAGAAATGCAGTTGAGCTTTCAATAACTTGCAGAGATTGATATCAGACTTTACTCTGTACCAGTCTAAATGTGTTCTGCTTTTCTTCCTTTCCATAATACCAGAAGTGTCAGGGTATAGCAATCCAGATGCGTTTTTTGACTCGAGTACATTTTCTCAGCCTGCTTACTTTGAATCAAGTGGTGCAGGGGCTTGAACTTGGGCTGTCCTCATCCCAGGTCAGTACATTTGTCTTTGCTCTGTGCTTAATTGATGTGATCTGAAAGCAAAAGAGAACTGGTGAGCTAATCTAGTGAAAGCCTGTTCTCAGAGCTTCAGTTTTTAATCTCTGCCTGGAAGACAAGTGATGGGTGCAGTAGATGGTGCCAAATACAGGGACCCAAACAGTACACCCACACTGGCAGAGACCACGTTATCCCATCCTTGCTCTTTGTAATGGCATTATGCATTATGAAAATTCATGAGGATTTTATTTTTCTTTGGGTTAAGGAATTATCTGATCAGCTGTCTGTCATTCTGAGAGTGTCTGGATGCTGAGAGTGTCTGGATGCAGTCTGTATTCCCCTTCCATCTCAACTCCTTTTAAAAGCTTCTGACTAGTATCCATTGTCCTGGCAGCATTCATGGGCTTTTTTTGGAGGGCACGCAAATGACTGAGGCCCAAAGCCAACTGGTACAATGCTCACTGAGCATTGCAATGCTTAAATAGGCATGAAGGCTGGAGTTGTGTTGCCTAAACAGAGATATCTGGTGCCATGTTAGGAGCTTTAGGGTAGTACACTGTTGTTGGTTCAGAAGGGCATGGATCTCCCAGCTTCCAGTATGCATCTAAGGTGCCACCATGCCCCAGTGCTTGGGCAGCTGAAACTCTCGTAGGCTTCTGTTAATTAAGTGATAGCTTGCTATGTGAGGGGGACAAGCAGTGTGGTGCTTCCCGATTTTTTTATCCTTTCCTGACAAAACAGAAATTTATTAGATCCATTATGCTAGTTCAACATATCATAGAGTCATAGAATGGCTTGGGTTGGGAGGTACCTTAAAATATCATCTTGTTCCAACACCCCTGCCATGGGCAGGGCCACCTTCCGCTAGACCAGGATGCTCAAAGCCCCATATAACTTGGCCTTGACACTTCCAGGGATAGGACATCCAGAACTTGTCTGAGCAACCTATCCAATATTAGCAATATCCATTTTTAAGGAAGTTGGAATACTGTGTTTTTTATGAGAAAGTGCAGTAAAGGCAAGTTAAAGGTTGCAATGTACTAAAACAAATTCATTGTGATAAATTTCATTGGGATGTGCTTGTGTCTCATTCTTCAGTAGTACACCATCACAGCAGGACAGGGAGTTGGCATTACACAGGAGTTAGGCATACACTGACAGCTTCCACTATTTTAATTTGCTTTGCTGTCATGTCTTGCAAACTTATCTCTCCTCTGAGCTATCTGGTGCATTTAATAACTGGGTATTGTTAAAATAAATCTTAGCAAAGGAAAAGTGAAAAAAGTAAATAAAAGGAGCTCAAACACTAAAGGAAAGAAGAATCCAAGTGTCCTTAGAGTTGGCCTTTTTTTTTGGTTGTTTTTTTTTCCCCTTCTAAAAACTATTAAAAAATTCTCTATCTTAATCTGGCACTGTAGTAGGCAGTTTGCATCTGTCACTTTCAGAACCCATCTCTAAACAGGTGGAATAGGCAAATAAATACAAATACTGACATGGATTCTCTAATTGTCTAAAATAGCCAATGGGAGTGAACATAATTTTTTTTTTTTTGTTTGTTTGCTCTCTTCCTGAAATGCACGAAATATTGGATAGATTGCACAGGATCTACCTGTTTTCATCCTTCCTGACTGGGAATGTGTGTTCTTCCAAATGCTGTTTTAAAAACATTTGCAAGCAAGACTATGGATCTTTCCTGAGATCTGGACTTCTTTTTTCCACCACTGTTGTAAGTATCTTTGCAGACAAAAGGTACTGTAGCATTTTAAACCAGTTTTAAAGTTTACAGCTGGACATGATGATCTTAGAAATCTTTTTCCAAACTAAACAATTCTATAATTCTATGATTTTATTCTTTTGAGGGATTCAGTTATTGATGGGAGTTCAGTGTGGTGTGTAGGGTTTTTGAGGAGGAAAGCAGTAGCTGTCACTGCCGTGGAGAAGGAGGAGAAGCATAAGAACCTCATAGGATGCCTCCCAGTTGCAGCATGGAGCAAATTCCTGACCATGTCTGTTTGCTACAACAGTGTTCCTGTGATGCCTCATGCGAAAGGCGGGGTTTGTTACCGTCCCTAGTCCTCAGTGAGGAGTTGTGCTTCCCTTGAATTCTCCTTGGCTTCAGTCATTCATCTGACCCAAAGGGCTGTTGTGACGAGTTCCTTCATGTGCAAGGGCAACGTGACGCTGGCTGGGTTTCAGCAAACACTGGTGCTGAGTGGAGCTTGTGTTGTGTATATACAGTTGCAGAACGCTTTCAGAACGAATAGTCCACGACAAAGCTGTTTTAATGAGCTGAAATGCCAGTTGTAGCATATCCTACCCAATCTGGCTGAATTCTACTGAGCTGAAATACCTTCTTTGTTCTTGAAATAGTACCAACTGATTCAGATTTTAATTGCAGATATTACAGCTGTCAAAGAAGAGGAGAGATGACCAGATGATTGTGTTGATAGCATAAATGGAATCTGGGGATATGTTGAGTTCCAGCCTTTGGATCTTCCTTCATTCAAGCACTATCACAGATCTGCCTGTAAGCTCCAGTGGTTACATGGAGCAGAGGCTCTCTCTAATGTTAAGATGACCCTGAACTGCATTGTGCCTCATTACATCTATCATGTTGACTAAACTAATCTGACAATAAGCATGTAGGGTACAAGAATTTCAGTGCTAGTAATGGTAACAAGTAGGCATAGATATCGAATATCTTGGTTAAAGCCTGTATCTTGATGAATGCAGATGGAATTTACTAACACGCTGAGAAACTGTGATTCAGGAATTCAGTTAAAACAAGATAACTAAGGAGGTGAATAAAATAAAAGGATTTTAAGTTTGGGCATCAGACTGCATGTTTGCATTTGTGTATCAGTCAGCCCTGGTTAAGGGGTGAGAACTCTTCTGAGTAAGGGAACTGAATCTTTTCAGCACAGACGTGTCAGGAACAACTATCAGCTGAGCAGGCTGCCATTGTTGCTGTTTTACTTCATTACAAGTCAGGTTCTCAAGTTTTGCAAGTTCATGAACCACCCTATATAAAGAGGCATGGTAGGTTGTCTTTGGTTTGTATTTCTGCATTTCTGGTGCCCAGGAGGATAGATTTTTGACTGGATGAAAAGATACCTGGCAGGTTTATCAGACTGCAGGAAAACATTCACCCTGGCTGGTAATGGACATGGAAAGGAGGGAAGAAAACAGCAAAAAGCCTCCAGACAGGGTCTGTAGCTCGGTGCCATCCTGACTACGTGAACTGACACTGTGATTCTGTCCTTGAGCCATTCACTGTTTTGGAGAAGGGTGCTAGGAAGTAATCTCTTAGAGTGGAGAGGGAGCTTCTGTCAACCTTGGGAGATTTCTTCAGGGAATATGAGAGAAGTATGAATGGATGGTAGCACACCTTGGCAACCTTTTGGGGTTCATCAGTGTCCCGGTGTTGCTGTCATATGAAGGTTTCCATTACATCTCTTACGTTTAGTATTAATCACCATTACCTACACATTTACACAATGAAAGATCAAGTGAGGGGCTGATAGATACTACACTTAGCAGATCTGGTCCTTACAGAAGTATAGGACTTTCTTACCCATTCCTGTTGTGAAAGGTAATATCCTTCATGGTTGTTCAAGGTGTCATTATGCTCTTGCAGTATTCTGAAGTGCCTGAAGGGATTTTGCTGGAACACAACAACAACAGCAACAGAAGCGAGGGACAAGATGGAGAATGTGGTTTTGTTTGTGTATTTTGCTTGAAGTACTGAAGATGGAGGGGCAGATTGTTGCTTCAGTATAACTAAAACTTCTTTTTTCCTTCTGCTGCATATTGCTTTGTAAACAGAGTAATAAAATTAATTTTGAGTTTTTCTTTCTTCCTCTATATGTGTGATGGGGGTGTTCCTCTCCAAAGATACTGACACTGGCCTATATGTGTAGATTAATTACATAGCTAAAAAAAGGTTGGCAATGGACAGTGTCATAGTATGAGGGGAGAAGTATGTCAGTCCTCTGGGTGCCCTGGGATGCCTGTCCTGGTGGCAGGATACTTAACTTCCACTTGATTTTGTTCCTTTACACTTGTTTGGCGTGAAAGGAGAAACAAGATGATCTTTCTTCTCTAAAATATTGATTGTCTTATTAATAATCCGTTAAAAGTGGAAAGCAGAATTTTTTTAAGGTTCCAAAAGCTGTTTGAGTTACCTTGCAGTCTCGCTCAGGAGTGGAGAACAGCAGAAGGTGCTGGTACACTGGTAGCATATTGCTGGCAATAATTATCTGGAACTGTCCTTTCTTAGGGAAGTTTGCAGAAGGTGTGTGTGTGCTTTCTAGCTGTCTTGTGTTTTGGTGGCTTTTTTTTTTTTTAAACAGCTTCACAGTAAGTTTTGACACATTTCAGCAAGGTCTTATCCTGACCACTGATTCAGGTAATTCCTTCAATTGAGCTATCAGAGGTTTCACTTCTCTGAAGGCATTTACAAACACAGCATTTTATTAAAGGTGAGTAGAGGACGTAGCTCCATATCCGTCTGACAGCTGTGGGTGTTCCACTCACCTTTGTTGCATGGAAAGTGGGAGGAAGATCTTGACATCTAATATCATTTACACCATTTATGAGCAAGTGATTTGAAAGTAAAAGATTTGGAGGAGGCAATGTGAATGGAAACTGCGAGCTTAAGGAAATTTCATCTGATGACCAAACCCTGTAATTTTGTAAGCCAGAAAACAGGCGGTGTTTTTCAGGCAAACCAAAAAACCCACAACCCTGCATCCCACTCTTAGATGGAATTGAAAGTAATAATGAAAAAGGTATTTGTTCATGGTCTGTTTGTACCAGCATAGGGAGATTACCGAGACTAGGTGGTACTTGAGTCTATCAGGTGGAGGTGTAACATGACCCAGTGTTCTAGAAAGCAGAGCTGAAGGAAATAAAACACACTTGAATTTTTCTTTTCACAGTGAGTGCGATTAATGATTAGAAAGAACTCATCCAGAAATGTGATGCATGGCTGTCAGCTGCTTTTACAACTGGGTGCCTCTCTGAGAGGTGATGTAGTTCAGTGGAAAATGGTGCACTTGATCCAGGAGCCATTTGGCCTGAACTGATTAGTCAAGCAGTGTGTTCCTGACTTTAAATTCTGTAAGGCACTCAAATAGCTCGTGTGTGTGTGTATTTTCAATATATTCATTTAAAGGTTTTTTTATAGTTACAAAATGGAAGTTGTCTCATCCTGAGGAGGTGGTGAGTATAAAAGGATGAGTACTGTGATTTTAACTTTGAAGTATTTTTTAATACCTGCTTGTCCCCAGCATGCTCAGTAGTACTGTTTGCTTTCCTTCTTGACCACCAGTTGCACTGCTGGTGGTATCCCTTGCATTAATGTGCTGGATAAACACTTGAGGTGCATTCTCTTTGAGGAAAAAGCATTCTGCATCCAGATGCTTATTTAATGCTAAGTGAGGCTGAAAGATTAATCAGATAATTATGTTGATAGCATAGTTCTCTTTTTAAGTAAGGGATTGTGCAATACCAAGATAGTATTGCACAACAAGTCCCTATGTGGGAAGTGGAGGAGGAGTTCTCCAGGGGATTTTGGTACCCTTAATAGGTATCAAACTATCAGAATATTAAAGTAGCTTTCAGTGCATTTGGACCAGGATAGTTAGGTGCAATATTTGGTGGAGTTATGGCTGTTTCTTATTCTGTAGTCACTGGAGGGAAAAGAAAACATACAAAGATCAATCTATTCTTGCAAGACTAGGAGGAGACTTCCTTTCTTATTCCCCTTTCATTTAACATAATGTTACATGGAGGTGCTGGATGAGGCTTGCCTTGGAGTTAACATAATGGACCCCCATTTGTACTGGGTTTTAGCCTGTATAGACTTGAAGTTTCCCCCTGGGCTGCAAGGGTAAGTGGTAAATGGTAATACAGGGAAATACTGTCATCAGCCCTCAGGAAAGGCTGCCTGGCCAGCTCATCCTTTCCACAGATGAACGAGATTTGGGATCTGAAGTGGACAGGTCTCCGTGAGCCTGAGTTCAAACCTGCCCAGGCAAAGTGGAGGCATTTTTGCTATGCAGAAGCTGTTGTAGCAGGAGCTCGTCTGTGCAAATGGTCTGAGGTCATGCTCTTCAGCCTGTGGACCCGCTCTGGTCTGAGGTATGTGTCACTGGGATGGCACTGCTTAATACCTGCCCGAAAATGCTCTGCTCGGAGGTGATGTGGGCACAGCGAGCAAGGGAGCTCCTGTGCCGAACCACCTTTCTGGTGCCTGGAGGAGGCTTGGCTGTCTGGTGTGAGCTCTTCTGTGGTGTAGATGCTGCACAGCTCATTTGGAGATCCTAACATGGGCTCTCAGCCCACCTAGTCCAATTTGCGTGCTTGAAGTTCGGCTCTCAGATTCTCACCTGGTCATCCATTAGGCCATTTCAGGGCTGTGTAAAGCAGCAGTGTTCCTACTTGAAGTAAATTGTTCAAATAGTTGTCTATATCTGAGTTTGTCTAGCTGTAGGGCTGGCTTCTGTAGGACCACTATAAGCAGCACATACTGGTGATCATAGGTGAACTCTGATACTTTGCCTGGTTCAGAATGGTTTTGTGTTGCAAGGGACCCTAAAGATGATCTAATTCCAACCCCCTACCATGGGCAGGGACACCTCCCACTAGACCAGGTTGCTTAGGACCACATCCAGTCAGGCCTTGAATACTTCCAGGCATCCACAGTTTCTCTGCGTAACCTGTTTCAGTGCTTTGCTGCCCTCTGGGTAAAGAATTTCTTCCTAACCCAGCCTGACCCAATGCAAATCTCTCCTCTTTTACTGTAAAACCATTCCCCCTTGTCTGATCACTATCTACTCATGTAAAAAGTCACTCTCCCTCTTTTCTATAAGCACCCTTAAGTGCTGGAAGGCTGCAGTGAGGTCTTGCCAGAGCCTTCTCTTTTCCAGGCTGAACCACCCCAACTCTCTCAGTGTCTCTTCATAGCAGAGGTGCTTCAGACCTCTCATCATTTTTGTGACCCTCCTCTGCACTCACTCCACCAGGTCCACATCCTTCTTGTGCTGAAGATCCCAAAACTGGATGCAGTACTCCGGGTGGGATCTCAGGAGGGCAGAGTAGAAGGGGAGAGTTGTCTCAGTCAGCCTGTGGGTCATGCTTCTTTTGATGCAGCCCAGGGTGCAGTTGCCTTTCTGGGCTGGTATGGCACAGAAATGACGGCACAGAAATGACTGTGCCGGACAGCAGGGAGGCAGCAGTGGTCTCAGCAGTGTGAAGGTCTTCAAAGGCAGAGACGGTGTGCAAGACACTTCAGTGCAGTCACTTAGGGACAGTTTTTCAGGTGGTTCTTGAGGGGAAGGAGGGAGAAACGCAGTTCTGGGGTGGGTTGCTGTGTGGGTTGCTGCCGTGCTGCCCTGAAGGGCTGCACCTCAGCCCCCTGCAGCAGCTGGAGCCTGGCATGGCGGAGGCTCCCTGGCGGAAGACATGGATGCCAGGGCAGTAGCCGCTGTCTCACAGTTAGCCACGCAGCGTGTGGCCTCTTGAAATCCCTCTTGTCATCGTTGTGAAGCTGAAATTCAATGGCAGTTCCACAATGGCACAGTTCCCCGTGCGAGGGAGGGAAAGTAGGTCACAGACTGCCCTGCCGGCATTTGTTTGTCCGGCTGTAGGGCTGTGATGAGAGATGAAGGCACTGACGATCCAGCAGCCAGAAAGTGTTTCTCTCCCCTTTCCTTTGTGTCTCTCTTTCTGGGAAGCGTGTTGACTGGGGAAGAGATGCTGAAAGTTTTGGTTGACTTCCCTGCTGTTTTTACTCCTATTTCAGTAGGGCCCAAAGGTTTTTGATATGACTGGTCAGTCTGCCCATGTGCCAAAGAGGAAATGCTTGAGGTGGATGAGCTAAAACACAGATGAAGCACAAAGGGCATTTAAAGTTTTGGTTTCTGAAGCATGTGCTTAGTGTGTATCTGCCTGAATTGCAGAAATTGCTTCAGGATACCAATGTAAGGCCTTCCAGCCCTAGAGGCACTGACAGCATCACAGCACCTGCATTTCAGCAGTGATATTGTGTGGGGTGTGGACACCCCCTGCTCCTCCTTGTAAAGCCGTGGTTGGGTTGGGTGGGAAGCAAAGTGGGGACCCAACCCTGTAACACGAAGTTGTAGAGCTTGAGGCTGTAACATGACCACAGTCTCTCAAAGACTGGGTTAATGCAGTTTTTATCCAGATAATCAGAGGAATGTTTGGCAAACCCTTGGATGTGCAGCTGGAACTGAGATCTGCATTCGTACATCAGCAGTTGGAGCTCAGCAGAGCGGAGGATCTTCAGCCATGCTGTGCAGCTGTGCACTGTGGTGTGGAGCGGTTTGGGGTTTGTGCCCCTGGACACTCCTCCACCTCTACAGTCTGAGAACTGGACAGACTGTTTTTCCTTGCCCTGGCTGGAGCAGATGGGAACTGCAAAGCGGCACAAAAGGAAGCACAGATCAGGTTCTCTGAGCAAGTGCTCTGGCCTCCTGGTATTTTCCTGTGGAAGTTGGAATTTTTGGTGTAATACAAAACATGGCCAGGGAGAAATTCAAGTATGTCACCTGTGTTTATTCGGTATTTTTTCAGATTGGTCCCCAGCTTCATTTGGCTCAAATATGCAAACTACTTAAGAAATAACAAGAAGTCACCTTAACTGGCTTCCTGTGAGAGATGTCACTGGCTGTTCTGAGGATGGTCCATCACTTATTAAAAAGTTAACTTAAATGAAACATTGTGGCTCTTTCTAACTACCACAAGTCTTCAGCTGTTGCTTAGCTACCACTTGGCAATGACCTTTCCTAACAGAAGTGATGTTGTGAGCCTCCAGGCTGAAAAGGAAAGAGCATATAACACCCAAGATCTTCGCTCTGAACTCAGTGCTTTCTGTTCCTGCCAAGAGCTTCTGCATTTTATGCAGGTTAGGATTTCATGGAATCACAAAATCGTAGAATCATTAAGGTTTAAAAAGACCTCTAAGATCATTGAGTTCAGCCATTGACCCAGCACTGCCAGGTCCACCACTAAACCATGTCCCTAAGCACCACATCTACACATCTGTTAAATCCCTCCAGGGCTGGTGACTCCACCACTGCCTTGGGCAGCCTGTTCCACTCTTTTAGTGAAGAAATTTTTCTTACTATCCAACCTCCCTTGGTGGGAAGTGAGGCCATTTCCTCTTCTCCTATCTCCTATTTGTTACCTGGGACAAAAGACTGACCCTCACCTTTCTACATCTTCCTTTCAGGTAGTTGTAGAGAGCATTTAACAAAGCCAGCAGTAATTTAGTGTGATAGTCTGTGGGATTATATCTTAACTGTAGACTGTGAAATCTTTAATTTCTGAGCCATCATTGGCTTACAGTTGATTCCTCTTCAGAACTTTGGTACCATCAAGGGAAAAACATTGCCTTTCTGCAGGGAATCAAAGCTGTGTATACCAGCCTTCCGTGGCTTTTGGGCAGCAACATCAAACGAGCTGCACCTGTCAAACAGTATGGCACTCCTTCAGTCATGGCCCAGGCATTTCTTTGGTTTGGTACTTCTTGCATCCAGAAATAGCCTGAGAGGTTCTCCTCTGTGAGCCGTGGGCTGGACCCCTCAGTGTTGGGGTCATTGGCTGTACAAACCGCTAGTTCCATGGCCTGGAGGGAACTCTGTCGGATTTTACAAAGCGAAGGATGGTCTGTGGCGTGGAGTTTTTTATTCCGTTTTCAACCTTTTATGTTCTGAAAGGTAGACCTGAATATAATTCCTGTTTTTATCAGACTGGCAGGTCATTTTTAGAAGAAGGAAGTCAGTACATCCTGCATTGTGTACCTTTAATTGAAGTTATAAATACTGATGTACTAAGAACTCAAAGCTTGTCTTCTTTTAATTTGCTTAACTTTCTGTTGCCTGTAACCCTTCTGAGGTAGATTCAGCCCATCATATGCACTTGTGTCTCTTGTTCTGTTGGATCATGTTCTGAGACGGGCAATCTTCTCTTCCTTTTTCTGGGAGAAGGGAAGTGGTTTTGTTTTCAGGAATTTAACTGTTATTCCTAGTGAAAGCTGGTTCAGCTGCACAGGTAAGTATGGATACAGAAGGACCAGTTGTTATAGACCCAGACAAACAGCCTGTGCAGCAGAGAAGGCAGGAGATGATCCTAATGTGTAGATTTGGCATCTGAACAGAGGCTTCCATTATCTAAATATGGTGCAGGGCAGCTTCGTTTTGACGCCCAATGTCAGAAGTCTTCAGCCTGTGTCAAAACCAGGGAGGGGAAAAGACAGAGGCTTTATCCCAGCTTTCTGTAAGCTGTCAAAAGTAGAATTTCATAATATGGATGCCATAGCCTACAGTACATTTTTTGGATAGGTTATGTAGAATCTGATGGCTTCCTTTTCTGGAATGATAAAGAATGACAGATTGCAATGAAGTTATTAAGGAATTAAATTTCCATACCTTTGAAAATAGAGCTACGAGTTAATAACCTGTTGGTTTATTAACTGATGTTAAACATCATCCCTAAGTAAATCCAAAATAAAAACTGTCTTCCCCACCATTCGTGGTGGTCCATGCTTAACTTACTTTACAACTTTGCTGGTTTTCAAGCAGTAGGAACCTTGCTGCTTTAGACTGACTGTAGTGAGTGCAATAATGACCTGATCTAGCAAAAATAAATAAATAGATAATTTATGTAATGATCAAAATTGTGCTCATGGCAGCTTGAGTAATGAATCCTAAGAAATGCTTTGGAATTCATTACGTTTTGTGCCACTGTGAAGGATGCCAAACGCCATTAGTAAGGAGGTATCCAGTTCAGTTTTTGTGGATGGGCACTAAACAGTTTGAATAGTGGCAGAAAAGCAGTCTTACTGTCTTAGGGTAGCGCACTAATAGTTTATTACAGAAAAGGGAGAATCAGTGGAACAGAAGTTGTATCATTTTTTATATCCTCAAACTTTGATACTGTACTTTTCCACTACAGTATTATCCCAAAAAATCAAAAGGTGGGATCTCTAGGGGTTTTTGTCAAGGATCATATTTTTTAAGGGAAGTAGAGTTGGAAAGGATGCAAAAAATTAAATACATTAAAAAGTTTCCACTTCTTAAGCTGCTTTTCAAATAGTTTTAGAAGAGAGCAGCGAGGTTCAAGTTCAGACTCTAGCCTCAAGCTGCTTAGGTGCTGCAGTGTTTGATTTCTCATCTGCTGCAGAACAGATGCCCAGGACAGGGAATGAGTCAGAGCTGTAGCTGAAATAGAATATGTAAGATCTTAGTCCTGTGAAATGAAGAAAAAAGTTAAAAAATCTGTATACTGAATGGTTGCCTGATGACTTTCATTTATAAATGATAACAGTAACACCATTGCATTAGCGGAGAACAGCATTTCAGACTGTTTAAGGCTTGGGGTGGCAGGCTGCTGCAAGCTGCCTTCTAACTGCACGCCAGACCAAAGGGAAGGACGTCTGACCAGGAGCATGGCCGATAGCCCTGGCCACAATGCCCTGTCCCTCCGCACGACCTCACAGCAGCATCTCTGCTCGGCACTGGATGAAGAGCCAGCCTCCCCCTGACCTGCTGCCTGGGGTGCAGTCTCATGTCTCCCTGCAGACCTGGTGTGGAGATGTCCTTTGGGTTGCACTTAAATCTGTGTCTTGGGCACTGTTACTGGTGGTGTGAGTCATGCCATGCTCAGGGCAAAGGGATGCGTTCCCTGGCCAGAGGAGTTCCCAGTTGAAGAAGAGCACAAGTCTGTGCAAGTGAGCTCAGTGAACGGTGAAGGAGGATGCAGGAGAAGGGCTGGCAAATGTGTGTGTTGCAGTTTCTAAGTGTCAGGTAAACTCTCAGGCTTCGGAGGGTAAATCAAGGTGATGACTGGTAGTGCGTTACTTTCCCAGCTGTAACTTGCTCTGTGTAACTGCCTTAGTAAATACATACCCCTCTCTCTGAGAGCTGGCAGGGGAGGTGACCTGCCCTTTAATCTCAATGCAGCAATATACACGACAGCAGTGAGAAATACACTGTAATTTCCCACCTTTCCTTACCTCGCATTCGTGCACAGCTATGGTTTTTATTATGTCTGTGTTTTTTTGAAAACATTTAGCTGCCCCTGAGTGACCCAGGGATTAATTTTTCTAACCTGAATCAATACTAGCTATATGGAGAGTACTGCTGTCCTGCTGAAGTGAGTCGGTTGTCCAGCAGTCTGGGCTTTATCTGTCTGAACATCAGTATTCATGAGATGGCAGTGTAGCATGAGCCATCCTCCCCTCTGTAGCTTGTGGAGAAAGAAGGTTGGTATCCAGCAGTGTTTTGTAAGTTCTTTGGAGGCATCTTTTTTGAGTTGAGGTGCACTGCCTTGCTAAGGTGCTGGTTGCTTTTACCTGATGAGGGTGGGAGCTTTCACCAGGACTAGCCTGAGTTGATTTTAAGTGAGACTAATCCATCTCCCTTAAAAACTGTTCAATTCCTTTGTGTTGGTTTGAACATACTTCACAGAATCACAGAATCATTAATTGTTTGGATTTGAAGGGACCTGAAAGACCATCGAGTTCCAACCCCCTGGTCATAGACAGGGACACCTTCCACTAGACCAGGTTGCTCAGAGCCCCATCCAGCCTGATACTTCCAGGGATGGAGCATCTACAGCTTCTCTAGTTCCAGTGCCTCACCACCATCATAGTAATGAATTTATTCCTAATGTCTGGTCTAAATCTTCTCTCTGTTTAAATAGTTTTGAACGGAGAATGTCTGGATAGTTTCTTACACAGTTCTGGGATGAACACATTCCTGATAGTTTAGTTTCTTTACCGTGTGACCTCATAGGTATGACTACAGCAGTCCCCAAAATACACTGCAGTGTAAAAACAGCTCAACTTGCTTTAAATGATCTATTGAGTACTAGCTGCAATCGAGCAATGGTGGCACAGAGCTCAGCACCGCTAATTTTCCCTTCTGCTTGTGTGCACCAAACATCTTGGAAAATAGTATAAACATACTTGTAACACTTTTGGAAGAAAAGTGTTATACATAAAAATACTCTAGCTATCTTTGGGAGTGATGGTGGTTCTCCCCCTCCATGTTTAGACCTGGTATGTACTTGAGCATGGAAGAGTTCATTTCAGAAATGAGGATTAATGGGTTGAATGTCTAAATTTATATAAATTCAGTGTATGCTTTCTGTCCATTATTTCCTCTTTTTCAGTCTATTTAATTAGTTTCCTTAGGGGTTTAGTCTAATATCCATTTTTGAAATATAAAGAATAGTTTTCCTTTTTGCTTTTGAGGCTGGCCTAAATAAGAGGCCTGATTTCATATGAAAGGTTTGTCGTAAAGATGGGTAGGATGGAAAACCATTCTCTTCTTGGTGTATACTGCATTGCTTCAGGATAAGTCATATTTCTACAGTTCAAGAAACAAGATTTTATTTATATTGATTCAAGGAAAAGCTTAGGGGGTTATATTTGCATATTTAATGTAGTTAGAGTTTTGGTTATTTGCATTAGCAATTGCTCCAACTCTAGTATTAATAAGGTAGGTGCTTTTGTATAAATAAGAAAAAAGAAAAAATGAAGAGAAAAAAAGTAGAGAGATTAGTGCCACAGGTTAATTTTTGTGTAGAGGTAATGACTCCCAGCCGCCACAGTAACACTCAATATTCCCCTAGTGATACCTCAAGTCAGGAAAGAAATTAACTCCTGTATATTAAGTTAGCAGTGGCAAACAGAATTGAAGATGAAAAGAAAATGAAGGGGCGAGGAAAAAGGTTCAGTTCCTCAGCACTGCCACAAGGAACAGTCAACTCTAATTTCAAGATTTGGTTATTTTCTTTAATGCCCAGCAGAGGTGAAAAATGCTATGGCAGCACTGGGCCATATGCAAATCCTTTTGAAACTTGTGGGACTTAGATTAGGTCTAATTTTTATTAGGTTTTTTTTTTTCTTTCTTTTTTTAGGGGTTTGGGGCTTTTTTCCCCCAGAAACAAAGAGGCAAGATAGGCCTCCTACAGGAGTGTGTTATAAAAGATTGAGATCTTCCAGCCTAAAATCTGCCTTACTTAATACATCCTTTTAATGGGGTTTCCCTGGGTGATGTAGATCAAAGCTACCTCTGTGTGGAACTAGCTGAAGTTTTTTGCCTTAATGCAATGTCGAGTGCCTGCTCAGGAGGAAAGCCTGCAGGTGTTTCATTTTGCACCTGTGTATAGTGTATGGTGTGTTTGTGTAGCAGCCAGAAGAAGGTGAGGACTGCATATGCCTCGGAGCTTTCCTCCCATAGAGGTAGAGTGGACTTGGGAAAACTGTCCGATCTCCAGTAATGCAATGACTGTTTTCCCTTCTTTGGAAACAGAGCAAGTCTGTTAGGGCATAGGAAAGAAGCCAGAAAGTCAAATTGGCTGAGAACAAATAATGAAATTAGTTAGTGCTGCTTCCCTGACAGAGCTAATAAATGGGGCAGAAAATCTAACAAAAACCAGAAATGAAGATGGGGTTTTCTATGCTTTTCTAAAGTGTGTGTGTGTGTGTGAGAGTACATATTTATATTTTTTTCTGTTTTTCTGTCTCTATATTTATTTATTCATCTTGACAGTGTCATTTAAAAACAATTGTGTGCTTTTAGTGTTTCTGGTTCTTGCCACTACAAATTCTTCTCCTAAATTGTTAAGAGACCCACATAAATATAAGGAACTTGGCATTGCTCTTTAAATGGGTAGGCTCTTGGAAAGAGTTCATTTCTCTTGTAATGCCGTTTATTCTATTTCTGTCATGTAGAAATCCTCTCTGACCAGGAATATTGAATTGGAGCTGGCTGTGGTTGTTAAGTGTCTCCACAGTTACCTTTGCTCGTGTTGAACAAATGAAAGAAGGTTGAAGGGTGGACAGTCCCGTCTGTTTGTGTCTCCTGGAGAGGAGCTGTCCTGCACCCAGCTGGCTGAAGAGAACCTGGCATGGAGAGTTACACAAGGTGCTCGTGCTTGGCAGGAGCATCTTGCTACACAGAAACCTGCTGCCACTTGTGTACCGTGATTTAGAAAAACAAAACGGAACGGCCCCGAGGAGCGGATACTTCTCATACTTAACTACCAAGCATGAAAGTCCTTGCAAATGTCAGGCAGCCGAAAACTGCTGGCTGCCATTGGCTACGTAAGGGCTGAGGGCACAAGGTGCGAGGGAAAGCAGGTGTTGCATGCTCTTAGGTTTCTTCAGGTCAAACCTTTAAAATCTGTTGCTGCTGTGCACGAGGTGTACTTCGTGTGAATTGTGCTACTATATGCTTGGCCCTTGGGACCGATTGCTCTGTAAATGCAAATTATTTAATTAACATTATTGTTTCCATTTGCCATAATATGATTTTTATGAGCATTTCTAGATTAAAGTTCACTTTAGAAACATAGCAATTGCTTCCAAATTGCTTGGCTGTGCACTGCATTTTAAATCCCTTTAATGCAGTAAGGAATCCTTATCATTCCTTAAGCATCAGAGGAGCAGCCAGAATAAAAATATAACCAAGATGTGTAAATATAACATTTCAGAAAGCATAGCAAAAGCCCTGTTTGTTTTGACATAGCAGAACCAGTATTTTTGACTGGTAACAGGACAAAAAATATTCAGGGAATAAACTTGTGTCCTCTGGTCTTTAAATCATAAGCCCAGTTTTAGCTAAATCTCTTTTTTTCTTTTTTTTTTTCTCCTTCATTTTCTACCCTCATCAGCTTCGTCAGTAGAAGTTCCATATTTGCCAAAAGTTAGTACAGTTTTCCTCCTGTGTGGAAAATATGAGCAGCAAAACACGTGCTGCCTGGGGCCCTGGTGTGTGGCATTGGTCAGTGGTGTGACATGAGCTTGTGTGCAGGATCCTGCCCATAACCTGGCCAGGACGGTGTGGGCAGTGAGGGTGGAAGCTCTCACACGCCTGGAGCTTTGCCAGGAGCTGCCTGTGTGAACGTACAGCTTATTGCTTGGTGCTTTGTTGCTCATTTCCATGGGTTAGAGGATAACTCACAGATCAGTTGAAACACCTTTAGAACGGGAATGTATTGTTCTGGACTGTGGTTTGTCTTGTAAAGTTGTTAGTGGGGAAAAGTTTGAGAGCAATCCCCATAGCTATAAATGTGAAGAAGGAGAAGTGCTGGACAATGTCACCTTGCTTTGCCCCGTGACAGAATTTTCCCAGAGTTTGCAGCTTTTACACAAAGTTGCTATTTAAGTTCTCGGCTTCAGGCTAACCCAATTACATATCAGTGCATGGAATTCCAAACACAGCAGTGTTTCCATAGCCAAATTTTTATATCCTTCTTTTTCTGTGAAATACTAGTCTGCGTTAATTTAGCAAGGAGTTGGGAAATGTCTTTAATATTTACCGTCTTCTGCTGTTTCGTGTTTGGGACTTGTTTGTTTTAGGTTGTTCTTTTAATAGTAGCAGAGCACAAGTGTGTTGGGTGGCTCACATTGAAGGTGCAAAGCAGGCAAAAGTACCCAGTGCTCCCCAGTGAATGTAAAAAAATACATATACAGAGGAATATTCAGTGAGCTGTGGATTTTTGCTCTGAAAGGGGGAAAAGGTTTCCTGTTACTTCTAGCCTGGCTTTGTATTGCTTGGTCTGAGCAGACAGTCTGTAGCTGCTAACGCTCCCTGCATACCTCTGATGATTCTACAGCTGTTGGTATCTGTGGAAGCTGGAACTTCACTTTTTGTTTTGGGTCTCTCCCCGTCTGCCTCTGGCATCGTGTGAGCAGTTGCATGGGGTTAGTTGTTTTTGTGCTCAGAGCAAGCACATGAAGGAAAAAAAAAGAAATAATTTGTTCCTTTTACATAATCTAAGGTAGCAGATCAGAATTTGCCAATCAGAAATGGTGGTACTAGCTGACAGCATACCTTTAATTTGCGTCTACGAATTTGGCATGTTTTTTACCCTCCCATCAGTTGACATATGCAGTGGTTTATGTTCCTGATTAATGGTTTACCTCTGTGCCTCCAAGTGTCAACAAAAATCTACATTGCAGAAGTTTCCCAAGTACTTCTGAGTGTTGATAAGGAAATCTAGATGAAATTCAGCCTCTTGTATAGGGCACATTGCTGGCCTGAGACTTCTTTTTGTTTTTGGAGAGAGGGAGTGGGGGTGCTTTCAAGAGCAGGCTTCAGTACAGTAAACAGAAAATATAGGGTTTGAAGTGATTGTATTTTTTATTTTCAGTCTCTCTTAATCCTATTTGGGGAAGGGAAATAGAGAACAAAACATTTGATTAAGCACTGGTTAGACAGGTGACTGGAGTGCAATGGGTTTCAGTCCTTCCCTCATCTCTGCAGCAGGGATCACCATACCTGGAGCAGCCCTAGGTCACAGCGTATCAGCTGAATATTTCAGTTTTGAACTGGGTGAATTAGAAGGTTCCTATTAGGCCGAGCTGAGATTGGGGGTTTTCTTGCAACTGAGATACCATTTGGTGTATTGAAAGAGACAGAGTAAGGAAATAAGAGCAAGAAAGTGTATTTTTAAATGGATGGGAATACAGAAGTGGATCCTTGCTCCCCAGCCTGCTCTGGGCACTGCCCTGTAGTTAAACCCTCTGTGCAGAGGGGTATTTAACCTGTGCATGCAGATGTATGGGGGGAAAATTGCTGCTCTGTTCCCTCCCTCCCCATCTCCTCAGAGAAATATCACTCATAGCTAAGATGTCCAATTGGTTGATTTATGGTGTGAGGAGTATTTTTTAAATTTTTTTTCTTCTCTCAGCTTTGCTCTTAAAAAGCCAGCTGAGTTCAGTTCTCCTAGGGCAGGAGGAACATTTTCTGTCAGTTTGATTGATCTGTGAATAACTCTGATGTTCCAAGGCATAATGTTAATAGAGTTTGTGGTGTAAAGTCATATGAAGAAAATCTAAAAATAAAGAGCAGCTTGATTAACGTCCACAGCCTAAAAAGAGCACTGCTTGTGAAGCGGCCAGAAACTGGCAGTATTTGGAGAGGAATTTTCTAGAAGGGGGAGCTGAAAATCACTGTGCCTGGCAATGGAACTAAATTGTCTTCAGAATAGTTTCTTTAATTGAAACCAAACTGAAGGTTTTCTTCGTGGGACAGTGCGTGTCAGCTGGGGAGCCCATGCTGTGTTGCTGGTGGTGCCTAGTCTTGGTGAGGGACAGCTGGGAGGAGAGGACAGGAGGGCTTCAGACCTGCTCACCACCCCTCAAGGCCCCCATGGGCACTCCCAGGAAAAGTAACCTGAATGTTTGCATGTTATAAGACTCTTCACTGATGATTTTTTTTCTGATGTTTCTGGTCATGTTCCACTGACAGCGTTTTCAGTGAAGAAATTTTTTCCTAATACCTGATCTAAACCTACCCTGGTGCAACTTGAGACCACTTTCTCTTGTCCTGTCACTTGTTCCTTGGGAAAAAAGAATCAGTGCAGAATAGTGGTGTTTTTCTGAGAGCAAGCCGAGGTTTTGCTCTTTTGCCCAGAGTTGGGAAGCTTCCCTGGTGTCTGGGAAGCCCTGCCCCTGTGAGGAGGTACAGGCATGGCAGAGATGCTGGGTCTCCTCCAGGTGACTGACACCCAGCCCCCGGACACCACAGACCTCCTCTTCTACATTCTTTCTCACTCCACTCCTACTGCTGGTGTTGGCAGGATCCCACACAGCCTCCTGCAGCTTGACGGAGCCATCTGAGCCATTCCTGCTTATTAACAATATTCCCTACCTGGCTGGAGCTTGTCTTCTTCAAGTGCTTGGAAATTTTGGGTGGTTGACCCTCCCCAGCCTGGATGTGAGTCCTCCTAAGTGTCCCTCATGAGAGATGGATGGGTTCCCTATGCCATGGCTGTGCTGGCCACAGTGAAGGCTTGGTACTGTCAACTGGCAGCTTTGGTTCATGAGTCCTTCCCTCTGGATGGCTCTGGATGAAAACTACCAGGAAGAAGAGCGCCTTTCCTTGCTATTTTTCCTTTTTCTCCCACCTCTTCTCTAAGTCCATAGTCCTATCCTCTGAAAAATCTTGTAAGAATTTTATGCAAACCAAATTGTTTGTTTGTTTGTTTTTTGGTTGATTGGTTGGTTTTTATTACTATTTTCGGACAGAAACTCTCCAGGAGTGGTTGTCCTGTGCTGTCAATAGGCAAGGTATGAAGATTTTTTAAAGACATGCTAAGACTATGCCTTACTGGGACCAAGTGGTAGAAAGGTTCATGACCTGATGACTTGGGATATCACTTTCTGTCATTCCTTGTCAACCTCTCCCTGTGTTTATATGGGTTTTTTGAATAGCTCGGCAAAAAAGCAAGCTAAAACAAACAAACAAAGGCTAGGACTGGAAAAACTCTTCAGATTAGAAAGAAATGCATGTGCTTGGGAACCAGATGTGGTTTTATTTGAAACGAAACAATCACAGTTTATCTGGAGGAATTCTTTTTTTTTTTTAACAGATGAAACAGGTTCAATATTCAAAGACGTGTAGAACGGGTAAGAAATCATACCTTGTGACCATTGTTTTCAATTTTTATGATATTGCTGTAATAGTATAATGATAGGAAATGTCCTCTGTACCTTTCCTTTCCAAAGAAGCCCCATTCTCTGAGTAAGCTCTCAATAAAGTGAGGTCTGTGACTGATGTGCATCCCCAGCCAGTTTGTGATTTCATCTTAATGATACCATTTGGGTAGGGCAGCTCAGCCCTTGGTGGTTGCTTCAAGTCTGATTGGGAAAGCACTGAATCAAGCTTGCTACCGTGGGATGGCAGTTCTGACCCACATGAGATGAGTGGAGCAGAAAAAAGTTTGAGATCCTTTTCCTAAAGGAAAGATGAAAATTTTGTTCTCATTGGCCTTGTCATCAGAGACTCTGTGGTACGTCAGCTGGAACAGAGGATGGGTCCCCACTGAGCGATAGATGTTTGATTGCTCTTGTACCAAAATGAAGGCAGATGCATTTGAAGAAGTTTGTATGATGACTGCTTGCTGGTTTTTTCTGGCTCTTAATTTATTGTTCACCAGAGTCAAGTCCATACAAACACATAAATTGCAGATGGGGAAGTGATAGAGGAAATGCATCATTGGAATATGTGCAACTGACTTCAAGGTAAAAAGACATTAAGTGGGAAAGATACAGAATGTTCAAGAGTTTTTTGGGGTTTTTTTTTGTGGAAGAGAAGGACGTTAGGTATCCGTACCAAGGCCAGGTTGGGTGAGGTTTTAAACAACTTGGTCTAGTGAAGGTGTCCCTGTCCATGGCAAGTGGGTTGGAACTACAGGATCTTTAAGACCCCTTCCAAGCCAAACCATTTTATGATTCCGTGAGGTATTTCACTGTTTGAGTGACAAGGACAGGAATATTTGTGTCTGGCTGTGCAGACTGAGATACTGATCTAGTATTGTATAGTGTTTTCTTATGATATAGGATAATGGTGCATTATCTTTCACTTTAGGAAATAATGACTTAAAAGGTATTTTAACAAAGAGGCTGTTGATTGTAGAAATAAAATTAGATGGAAGTTAGATGGAACTAGCTGGAAGAGATCCTGGAATTTAAAAGGGCTATTGAAAGTAGATGTTGTCACTTTTCAGTGAGGGCATGCCACCCTATAGCCTTTTTTTTCCTAAATTAGAGGTTGTGTGTGCCGGTAGAAATTGAGAGAAAACTGGGAGCTGCTGCCTTTTGCAGACTCCATAGAATGCTACAAGGTCCAGCTTCGGGTGTGTCTGCTGGAATGTTTGGGATCAGTCCTGGGAGCTGTGTGCTGCAGACTGTCAGCATCGGTTCTGCAGAACTCTGTGGTGCTCAAAACAGATGGACTAGGAAATAACCTACTGTCTCTTCACAGATTAGTCTTCATAAAGTAGATGTCCCGTGTGTCATGTCTTTGTCCGTTTCTAACATGATCCAAATTTTATGCCTGTCCTATTTCAGATATGACATTACCAAGGAAGATGGTGAAAAGGTTGTGCATTGACTCCACAGTATTTTGAGCCCTCTCAGAGTAACATCACTCACCCATCATGATGGCATTTATCTGAATGTATTTCTGGTGTAGTAAACAAGTTATGAGAGATGTGTTATTAACAACTTGTAAATCCGAAGGACAGCTGAACACAGCCTTTTAGAATCCTTTCCATCATAGAATAGCCTTCTGTTCACAGAAATGTGAAAATTACTGGTTTGCATGTAGACTTCCTTATTAAAAACCAGTCTTGGATTTGGTAAATGTCATTATTATTTTAATCAGATTAAGCTTCCTCTACACTTTTTGCAATCTGCTGTTAAGAAAAATCCACCTTTACTAAGCATTCTTTCTTAATACTGTTTTAATCTTCATGGTCCAGGGCACAGTTGGGGAGGAACAAGAGAAGGGAGTTAAAAGTAGACGCTTTCTCCTAACTACTCCACTTTTCTTTTTAAAAACTTTTAATGAGAAGCCTTCAATTTTCAATAGCAAACCCAGGTCTTTCATTTTCCTGTATTCGTTCCTCCTGGCCAAAGTGTGCCATTAAAGAATAATAATGTTCATGGCATTCTGTGTGTTTTTAAATGCAAAGAAATGGTAGAACTCAAGAATAGCACGATTGTAAAGCTTTGTCCCTCTTTGTAGGTGCACATGCATTTGATAGTGCAAAGTCTGAACTATACACACAGCTTTCTTATATCAGCTGGCAGTCTCTTTGAAGAGACACTTGTCGTTTCTCTTTCACTTTGTTTGCCTCTGCCTGGAGGCAGCATGTATTAAAAATAATAAATACTTCCACCAATGCCTGATGGGACACCTTAGTAGTTTATTCATCAGATTTAGAAATATCTGGCATTTTCAAAAATTAGGACTAAAACATCTCTCAGGATGTGTCTCCTCAATACTGGTGTTACTGTTTCGTTAGGTTGGGATTTCTCCTGCAGGATATGGGTCCTGGTCAGTCCAGGAGCTTTCAGTGCTGGGTTTCAAAGCATCTCTAAGTCTTGTGGAAATGTTGGTCAGGCTTTCTTCCCTGGAATGAGCATACCATTTCTGTGCTGCAAGCTTAGGAGTTGGTAAGGAAGATGCCTACGCAGGAGCTCTAGCCTTCCTGACTTCTAATTTTATAGCAGCTTGAAAAGCAAACATTTTGTAGAAACAAATGAATTGAACTCAGCCAGGAAAGGAATTGGCTATGAAAAAAAAGAGAAAAAAAAAAGAAAAAGGACAGATCTTGGTATTAGTCCTGTGTCAATAAATCACGTCATACCAAGTTTCAAATATTGGTGATTATTTTCTTTGACTGTCTCTTGATGTCCATTTTCTGAAGTTAAGACAGAGACAGGAGAGCAGAACTGCCAAGAATTTCATTTTTATCTTCATTTTCATCCATAGAGAAAGCTAATTGTATCTCTTTCTGAACCACTTAATTCACTGTCATACTCTCAGTGTAAACTTCCTTGGGGCTATCGCCATAGTCCCAGCAGAGGAGGAAATTAGGGTCTCTAATAGAAATAACCTACAGCTTACATAGCATAAACAAACCTTGGAAAGCAAACACTGACAGGTTAGGGAAAAACTTTTTTTTTTTTAAAAGTAAAGTAATAAAAAAGAAAAGATTAAATGCAAACATAGTGCCCTGCAGTGTTTAAAACACTTCCTTATAGTCTGTCAGGCTACATGTTCAGGACCTTTGATCAGGATGGAGGTTGTTTATTTCCTGTACAAACCAGCTTATACATTGATCAATGCATTGTTGATATAGTGAACGTATTCATTCCCTTTACTGGTCTCTCTGAGAGGCCTTGGACTTGACAACAATATTGTGAGCACTAACGTGGGTATCTGAGTTCTGGAGGAAATGCAAAGAGAAACGAGGATGGAGTTGATCACTGATTTAAGGGAAGAATGATTGGAGGAGTTTCTGTGGAAAGAAATGCTATGGGGTGAAGGTTGTACACCCTTAGAATTCTGAGACCATTTGGGAATCATTGGCCTAAATAACCAAGCATTTTCCTTACTGTACTAGGAGGACCTGCTGCAGGACTCCCGTAATAGGAGTTTTTTCTGTCTGGTCATGCCCTGTGGAAGGGGGAAGACATTAATACTAAAGGAAACAAACAAAACAACAAAAAAGCCTTTAAAATGTATCATTTGCCTTAAAATTTTGTTGCATTTTAGTGGAAAAATTTAGCATTTTTGTCAGGGTGGACCTGAATGCAAAGTTATGCAAAGAATAACCTTAACTTTGTATGCACAGTAATGGGATCTAAAATAACTATTATTAGAAAGGCAAACTTGCTTAGCTGGAAGGTGAAGGATTATTTACTTTTTGTCCCAGCTGTTTTAAGTCTGAGGCATCAGGCTTAAAGTGACCTCGTGGAGATCTGTAATGAAACTATGCAGTTTGCTGCCACTGGATCTCATGGATGCCAGAAGTTTTCGTGCCAGCTGACAGCATCTGTACAAATTCATAAAAGAGAAATCCATTAGATGTTCTTAAAAAGAGAAGAATCCCCTCCAGTTCCTGAAATGTGGGAGCTGCAAACCACTGTGTTGCTGTGTATAGTTATTACAATGTATTTTGCCTGGTTTTAGTCCGCCATACACATTTTTTTGCAGACCACTATCAGGCAGTATTTGGGTTAGGGAAACCTTTGGCCTGACCTCTGTCAGTCATTCCTGTGACTCATGGAGCAAAGGTTAACTGCAAACCACACTTTGGGAGCCTCCGATCCCCACTCATTTTAAGCAGAGCGCTAATTCAATAATATTATGGTTATTTAGACTACAGCTGGGTGGGATGAATTCAGTTTTCCATCTCAGCCCACACGTTTCCTTTGTCACATAAAGTTCTTTTCTGTCTCTGTGAAGCACTCGGTAAAACGTGAATAATGGCTCTTCTCTGTATGTGTGTGTGGTTTCACCTAAAAACCAGCCCCCCAGGATGTATTTGAGCACTGCTTTGGGGTTAGTGGACATTAGGTATCGGTACTATTATCCCACCAAGAGGAGCAGGAGGTGAAGTTCCTTCATCCATCATCATCTTCAAAATGAGTGATGCAGAGTAGGAGCCTCCTGTTTGCAGAGAGGGCAAACTGTTATCTGTTAATATGGCAGAATTTCGCCAAATGATTAGACTGTCAGAATTGCAGCAATTTGAACACGCTGAGCAAGCTTTTATATACACGGGAACAAGATGCCGGCGTTGGATTACTGAAGAGGAGTAACATGCACTGGAGATTGACAAGTGCTTGGCAAGCCCATGTTCCTGGGGCTCATCAGACATTCACGGCTCTTATGCAATGCTGGTGAAGAGCATACTCAAGTGGCTTCATCATAGCCTGGGTGACATCTGGTGACATGCAGTTAGGCCTGTCGTATTTTTTGGGGATGAATTCATTTTCACAATATTTGAATGGAATCCATTTATGCAGAGTGGAAATATTCTGGCATATGCAAGTGATTTTCAAGACAGTAATATTTTTGGTCCATCTTGTATTTGGTGACAAAAGTGTAATTAACTGCACTTAGCCACGTGCTATTTTATGGGGTAGTTTTCTGGATTTCTCTGCTTCCTTCTGGGTCTGTTCCTCCTCTGCACCCTCCTGATGGAGGTAGCTACAAGTGTTGTGATGAGGAGCAGCACAGGTACATTTGGCAGTTTCCTGTAGTCGTAACTGGTGCTCCTACACAAATATGTCTACTGGCAAAAGCTGGTTTTTCTCTCCCTCCAGCAGCTGGAGAGTTTATGTTGCACTAAGCAGAGGCTTGGACACTAAGTGGTTTTTGATCCTCTGATATGCTCTGCTGCAGTAGTGTATATTATTGTTGCTCTACCAGGTTAGTTGTTTGTTCTGCTTTGGTGTTGCTGAATGCAAGTGTTGGGAATTGGGTGGTTTAGGTTTTTATTTTCCTTGACCTCTCAGAAGATGACTGTGGACATGATTCCTCATTGCATCTGAGCTGAACTCAGGTTTGGAATGGGTTAGGAGCCTATTTTGAGTTCAGCTTTAGCTTGTTCTTCAGCTGTCTGTGACAGAGGTGTGCAGAAAGTAGGATTTAATTGTATAGAAAATGCTTGTATGTTAAAAATCAAACTGCAAACAGCTCATTTTGCTTTTCAAACACTGCTCTTCCTGGTAGGTGTCAGAGTTTCTGTGGAGAGTGAATGCAGGCAAATGTGTATTTGGAATAAAATCCACTCTTTCCTGAAAATGTGCTTTTAAAGGAAAATTGCTGTCTAGGTCCTTTGAAAAATTCTCTGAAACTCTGTTGCAGCAGAAGGCCTGCCCAGCCCTCTGTGTTGCACCAGGCATAGTGCAGAACTGTGTGTGGTGGACCAGCAGGAGTGCGTAAGATGCTCCTGTGCTGGGGAGTAGCTTAACCTGGAACCCTTGTTGCAGTACTGCACACGTAGAAGGACAGCATGAAGACATGCTAGCTGACTGCCTGGCCTGCAGCAGCTACTGCTGTCCTGCATCCCATGGCCATTCATCACAGGCAGCGGGGCAATGGCATCGAGCCCGAGACCCTGCTGATGGCTTCGCACCCTGGGGCTCTCCTGCAGCCTTCTCCAGCACATGAAGGAGCCTCTGCCAAGCAACAGAGATAAAACTTTGGTCAGTTCAGATTTCTTGTCTGAAACCCAACAAGCGAATAGTAGTTGTGTCCTAGAACTTCATATGGGGCCAAGGTATTATGTAGCTGGACACAGCCAGGCTGTGCCACACAACCTGAAGCTGGTTGGTTGGAAGCTCCCTGGCCCTGTTTTACTGATTTTACCCTTACGCATCTAATGACTCTAATGAAGAAAACCTTGTGCAGTAAACCAATGCAAAGTGTGTGGTCCTTGGAGTAGGTGAGATGTGAGTTGTAGCAGAAATGCAGAAAGGCAAATCCACTTTGACGTTTTGTCCTGCTCCTGGTAGGAACATCTCGAGAGCTGCTGATGTGAAACACACATTTAGCAGCTTGGGTAGGGGTAAATCTGCTTTCTGTAGTCCTAGTCACACCCAAGTGCTAACGATTGTTTTGCTGAAAGGTGTCTTTGTGTGTCCAGCTGTGGAAAACAGGGTGAACAAGGAGGGAAAATGCTAAAATATGGTTTCCAAATGTTTTTGCATCTGAGTCTTAATGCTTGCTCTGGCTTAAGCTCCATTTAAGAGTTGCCCCTTGGACATAGGCTGCCAGGACTAGGATGAACCATGAAGACCCAGTGCAAACTCATTGCAGGTTAGTCTAAAGCAGCATGCCAGGTGAAGAAATACTGCAAAACTCTATTTTAGCTGTTTGTTTCTGTGTTTATGAGAGAAGGTGATCATGAATGTAAACCCTCTTTTTTTTTTTTTTCTTTTTGCAGTACAGTACTGTTAAGGGTAAAAAAAAACCAAAACCAAAATATCATATAAACCTCTGAAGTGCCTATTACAAGGTAAGGATAAAAAAGGTTTCTCGATGTTAAAATGGGCATTTTGAGAGTACCATCAAGGCATTTTGGAGAATAGAGGTGTTTTATTTTTAATGAGAAGAACTAAAGAATAAAAAATGGTAGCCTTGGAGAATTGCAGATCAAAGGTTTCTTCATTGTAAAACAAATGAAAGGTTTCAGTCCTAGAAGTGATGAATAAATTGATAAATTTTTAATAGGAAGAACAGGCTATAAATGGTAATTTAATTCTTTGGGGGAGAGAATCATTTAAGCACTGTTTTAAAAGTCCAGATTTTTTTCCTGTGGAGATGGTAATGATAACTGAGAGGAGGACTGGGAGAGAGCACGGTGCGGCCAGGGCTGTTGTGCTCAGCGCTGCTTGCACTCACCACAGTGCTTGTGTCCTTCCCAGCATGGAGGTGGATGCCTGCCTGCTTCTTGCAGAGGCTTGGTTGTGCCCTTTTCCTTTCCCTGGGTGCTTCTGAGGACTTCAACCTTTGGGGGAAAAACTGAATGCTTAAGCAAGAGTTCAGACTTAGCAATGTGCCCAGGCTCACAGCCCTCCTGTCCCTTGGCTTTGCAGGAGACAAAGCCCAGGGCAGGAGTGGTTGGGCCCAAGTGTCGCTTGCTCCAAGCCACCCCTCTGCTCAGTGCTAGGGGTGCCTGGGGATGTGGGATTGAAAATGGGCCCCAGTGGTAGGAGTAGATCGCCCAGGAGTGCTTGTGCAGAGGGATCTAGGCAGCACGGGGTAGGCAGCAGGCTGGGGCAGGAAGGGCAGAGCTGGGAGCGGAGTGTACTGTTAAGGGTCCTTTGTGGGTTAAAGCCTTTGTGGGGTAAAGCAAACATTAAGAAGTGTAGGCTGGGGAAGGGGCATTTAATGGCATGCGCCTAGGGCAGCTCACTGCTACCAGACTGACTGCTGATGGGTGCTGCCAAACTTGCATAATAACACCACTAATAAAGGCCTTGGCGTCCCTGCTGATTGCTTCTCCAGTGCCCACTGCACACAGCCCTTGCATTGGGCTCATCCTCCTCTCCGTAGCTGTGACCCACTTTTCACTTTCTAAACCCGATTTTATTTGTCATTTGTGGGGTAGCCTGGCCCAGCTCTGCAAGGAAACCTTGTCAGCTCCTATATGGTGTTCCTGCATGGCCAGTGGCTGGGATCACAACCCACTGCTATGTCCCTGCCTGGGCTGTGCCCTGGCACATCTGAGCTGCCAGTTTTCCAGTCTGTCTTCCAGTGATGCTGTCATGCTCACTGACTTTTTCCCCTGTCTTGGCAGTATTTTGAAAGTTAAAATAAAGAAAAATAGAGGAAAAAAGAAAATATTTGCCTCTTGCTTGACATTAATTCCCTGATTCTAATCTTTATTCATGTTTCCATTCCCCATCAGTTTTCTCCCCTTGCTTTCACGTCACACCTCTCCCAAGCCTGGTGGGTGAAGAAGCTCTACTGCAGCCCTTGTGCATGGAGAGGGGCTCGCCTCAGAGACCCTGGGTGGCTGAGCCATGCTTCATGCCCCTGGGGAACAGCTATTTTGTAGAAAAAAATGTGCTGCTGCTCGCACTAGTGATTGAATCCTGACTTCTTGCTGACCTTAGAGCAATGCAGGAAGCAAAATGAGTTGTATTTGCAAGGTTCAGAACAGGATCTGTTTTGCAAGTGTCTGTGTCTCTATCACAGACGAGTATCTTTAATATTTGCAACAAAATAAAAAGAATAAAAAGCCCACTTTGACTTTAAAAAGTTCGCTAAGAAAAGGTAATGTTTTTGACGACAAAGTTCGCTAAGAAAAGGTAATGTTTTTGACGACTGTTGCATTCTCATATCAATTTACACTGAAGAGGCTTAGAAGGCATGATGGGACTTGTTAGTCACGGGCGTAATTTTTTGGTCGGCTTTCGTCTTATAGGGAGTCAGAAATGTATGTGTGCATTTGCTGTGTCACTGGATTCCTGATGATATGCCTGAGTTCTTAGCAGCTGGTCACAGTGGTAGAAAGCTCCAAACTGAGAAGCAAGGTTGAGCTTTCCAGCTTTAACCCTGTGGGGACTGCAGGTGAGCAGTGAGAAATTTTAGGAGTTTTATTTGTAGCTTAAATAGCAGCGCTACCCCTCCCCCTCCAAACAATGCAAGGTGCACCTATAAGTTTTCATCATTTAATTTCTTGGCTTGTATCAACTTCCAGTGGTAAGTGGATAATTCAGTGTTATCATTAAGTGTGTAACTGAAGTGGATTCCACTCTGCTGACAGAAATTTTATTTTTCAGCCCTGTGGAGGTTTGGCCAAATCTTTATTTCAGGTGGATTCTCCCATCCCTTTTCAGTACTCTTCAGCTTTACTATGTATGGCCGTTTCAGCTGGCTGTTCTTAGGCTGAAATAAAACCTAAATCCTGAAGAAGGTTAAATGATAATAACTGGAGGTTGTACTGGTACAAAAGTGGTTCACCTTGGGAAATTAATATCTATATCGAGCTCGCTGTTCTCTTTAAGAGCTTATGGGTGTGATTCAGCCTCATGTTTATTTTGCAGCATTGCTTTGGGTAGAGCTGCTGCTGTTTTTTCACTGAAGTGTGAGATCAGAGCATGCCTTGTGGAGTTTAACTCTTTGTACTCACAGTAATAAGCTTCTGAAAGTTCTGTGAGCCTATTTTCAGCCAAGTCATATTTGCTGCTCCCGTTCTTCCCCTGAGTCTTTGTCAGTGCAGCAGAGGGGACCTGAACCTCTGGAGAGATGGCAGTGAATGCTCAGAAGGAGCCCAGGCTTCTCAATGTAGACTTTTTATCAAGCAGGCTTATGTGAATCCACACATTTATGCAAATTTTATTCAGTTTTAACCCAGTGAAAGGTTTTGCTTCAGCAGAGAAATAAACCCTTTAAATCCCATCAGCTTGGATGTTTTATCAGCGCTAATGCACACAAACCTGAAAGTTGTTTTGCGTCTGGCCACAGTCCCCTCCTCTCCCAGAAGCTTGGCTGAGAGAAATGTGCAGAGTAAACCAGCACGGTGAGAGTTGAAAGAGCTTCTACAATGTATGTGAGGATGTTATTATCTTGAATATATTTTAACTTGGCTCTTCCCTAACCCTGCTCACCATTTTTTATTATTTTTAACATCTGTGTTTTAAAGTAAAACTGAAGAATTTCTTTGTCTGGCACTGTAGAAATGCCTGGATTCAGATGATTATGAATTTAATTTGCTGGCCCTTAAATACTTGCCTTCGCTAACACTGCACTCTAGTGACTTGCACCATTGTGTTTGCTGTGCTCACTCTTATCTTCCAGATTTGTGTGCCCCTAGATACTGCTTGTTCAGCTGTTGCTGTTCAGCTTAGCTTTTCAAATTCTGGTTGCCTGTCCACGCTCCAGCCCTGTGCTCGTAGCAGAGGCTGTGCTCCTGCAGTTTTTCCTGTACCTCTTAGACCTGTCCCAGAGAGCTGTGAATCTACCTGTGCTGAATGTGTGACATTGACGGCAAAGCTGCTAATGCCACTTAATTCCAACTCACTTCTTCATTAGCAGCGATGGCCAAGTAATAACTGAAGAATTGCACAGTCAGTGCTGGACAGAGCATCATTTAGTGATGTGAAATGTATTTCTGACTTGGCTGGAAGAGGCTTTTATAGCTACTAGCTCTCCTACACTTGCAAAGGGCTGCATGGTTTATTTCCTTTATCCTGGTACTGATTTTGAATAACTTGAGTTTAAATCTTGGGAAATGGAGAAAATATAAAGGGAAATACAGGGAGTGTGACAGTCAGATGGCATATGGAAATAAAGATTGACAAGAAAAGAGGTCATTGCCATCAACACTATTATAGCAATGTGCAGAGTGAAATTCAGAATCCATGTTGCAAAACTGTTCCTTTAATTGGAAAATGGATAATTTCTTGGCACAGCACTTCATGTGTTAGAAAGATAAGGTATGTAAAAAGAAGTGGTGTTTTTCTTTTGTATATTCTCTTCTCTTGGCTAGCAAATATGCAATATGATTACTTAAGACTTCTGTTCATTTAAAAGGACACTTTGTTAAAAGTTTTATGGTGTAAGTTTCCAAAATTAAATTCTTTATTTGTTTAGCTGAGATGAGATTAAATTTGATATTCATCCTTAACACAGTTGGTAACTTAGGATCCTTGTTCCTAATAGGCAGAGAATCACAGACTGACTGAGGTGGGAAGGCACCTCTGAAGGTTGTCTAGTGCAAGTCTCTGCTCAGACCAGGGTGAGTGAGAACAGGTTGCTCACAGCCATGAGCAGCTGAACTTGGAACATTTGCCTGGATGAAGACTCCATAATCTCTCTGGCTAACCTGTGCCAGTGCTGACCACCCTCACAGTGGAAAAATGATTGTGGGTTTTTCTTACTTTTTAAAAAGAGTTTCCTGTATTTCAGTTTGTGCCCATTGTGTCTTGGCCATAATAATATTCCTCATATAAATAGTTTGTATTCAACCTTACGTTACATTATATTGGCTCAGTAATGCTTATAATTTCCTGAAAATTTAAGATTTTTTTTTTTTGAGTAGAGTATGTGGGTGAATCAGGGTGGAAATATTTTTTTTTCCCAGAAATCAAAATGTGAAGTTAGGTCTTCAAAACCTAGTGTATATCACTGAATAAGAGCTCTCACCACTTTCCCCACCCCGCCCCCCCCAGATTTTATATGTTGGGGGTTGTTGATCCCCTGCCATTCCATTAAGGGTTATATTTATGACCAAATAATATTTTATCAGATCCTTATTATAAGTTACCTCTTCAGTGAATGTATTATGTCATAAAATTTAGTGGATACAAGATCAGATTTCTGATTTTTTAAGACTGTCATAAAAAATAAAACTTCTGTGGGGAAAAAAGAAAGGCAATAACAGCAGTAAGATCTCAAGCCTCTTTCCCCATTTTCCTCTTCCTTCATTAACTTGAAATTGCACTGGACAATCCTCAACTAATGTGCAAAAGTGGCTTTTAATAGATAGAAATTATTAAGAAACTTTCAGCTGTCCTCTGGGAATATGCCTTAGTGCTTCTGTGTTCTTAAGGCTGCCAAAAATATCCCTAGTAATTCTCAAACTCTTTTGGCAGATGAAGGCAGAATGACTGGTTTTACAACAATCAAGATCAGATGGTGGCAGATCTATCATACACTTTTCTATATTAAGAAGTATGTACACTGGGAAATAAGCCGCGATCATATGTTCCTTCTCTTTCCATCAATTTGTTGCTGGCGAGTTACTGTTAGCATTAGCGTCTGTGAAAGATGGGAGACAGTAAGAGTTCAAATCAGTCGTGCTCTACGTGCTTTTTTTTTTCAAATATTCTTGGTGCGGTTTCACTGCTGTCTCGGGGAAAAAAAAAAGTTCAGTTTTCTCTTCTACATAATACTGAGAAACTGTCAGACACACTTTGATACTTCCGTGGCTTGAAACAGTGGTGACCACAAAGAAAAATACACCTTTCTGCTAAGTCTTTCTTTTTTTCAGTGAGAGGTGAGCTTATACTGTTGGCAAGAGGTACTGCCTTTGTTCTGCTAAGATCTATCATTGTAGCTGTAGATGAGTCTTGGGAAACAAAAGCATTTGATTTTCTATCCCATCCAAGCGATCTGTGTGAGAAACCACAACTAACACCACAGAGCATTTCTGCTGCATTTGCAGAACAACCTTGGCTCTTTTTGTATTTGCCTGTTTCTTTTGAGGAATTCCTACATCTTTTTTTATCATTGTTATTTTCCTAACAGTTTTGTTCTTAGAAACTACTCTGACATTTTTCTAGTAGTTACCTTTATCTTCAGGCAGTTTTCCAGTCTACCAGAAGCAATTGTAAAGTTGCTTCTGCATAAACTTTAAGTAAGCCTGATACGTGCCTGAAAAATTGTAACTCCATTCACGCCAGATATGCAAAACCTCCTCTTTTCAGGGGGTGCACTCAGTCTTGCTGATGTTTGCCACCATCACTGTGATGTGAGTCATCTCCTAGTTGGAGATGTAGTTTCACTGGCTAAAATGGACAGTAGTATCTGCATCCAACCTTAATTCAGGATGACCCTTACTTTCATTCATTGTCTTGAGCCAGATTCCGTGTCCATTCAGGCATCCTCTAGACAAAGATAAATAAATTGGTTGAGATCTGAAAGCTCTGTATAAGGAGTCATACTTGTCACAGTTCTTTTAGGTAGTTTGTTTCACACCTACAATTCAAAACTTGACTTTTGGCCTAACAGTCTTGTTTACAAGTCTGCAAGCAAATTAATAAAAGGATTCAAAAATTCCTTTTCCTTTAGATGGTGCTCTGTAATATAAGCTATAATTACTTTCCTCTGAGATAAAGAACCCAGATCTGGATTTCGGAAACAGGGATGCTGCGAGAGCCCAGAAGGTTGATGGTTTCTTATAATTATTCAGGAATCTGTTGATGGGAATGCCTGCCCTGACATCCGCAGCATCTGGCCTCTGTCAGGCTGCGAGGGAAGCTCCATCCGTTTTTTTCTCTTCTTTTTTTTTTTCTTCTGCTCCAGAGGATAGCCGCAGGAGGATACCTCCCTGGCTCGCAGCCAAACCCCGGAGCGGTGCTGCCTTCCTCTCGGTTTCCCCACGCGGTTTGTGCCTTGGCTCTGCCATCTCCTTAGCAACTCGGAGCACACCAGCAGCACACAGCCACACAGCCCCCGGGAGCTGCAGCTCTATTTATAGGCAGCCGAGCCTGGATGAAAATTTCCAGAATGCTCTGGTAAGGCCTCTGTGGGCACAAAAAACTTATGGGTCCTGCTAAAGGATCTGGCGTGGTGCCGTATCTCAAAGTCCTGTGCTCTGCAGGATGCTCAACCTTTGCTGTAAAACACACTCTCTCTGATACATAGCAAGGATTTGCTGTTTGCATAGCTGCTAATTAACCTTTCAGGAATCATGTTCTCTGTAACCCAGGTTAGGAAGTGAAATGCAGGTGCAAAAACAACAGCCTGGGGTAATATCATGTTGTAGCAGGCAAAGTCTCAAGGATGATGCCATGTCTATGATGTTTCGGGATTTTTTTTCTATTGCAGGGATATAGCTTAGTGAAATCTTAGAAAACAGGAGAGGAACATACATTTTTTCTGAGCTTTGCGGTTATTTTTTTTTTTAATTATGTTTCTTCAGGCTGAATTCTACTTTGAAAACAAGATTTAATCACTGGTTTTATTGCAAACTGTTGTTCTGTGAAGGTTTATTGATTCAGGCATTTTCCTTAGTCATGTGGCTGAAAATGGAAGTAAAGACTGTGTGGTGGTGCTAAGAGTGACTCCCAAGTATTAAAGAAATAAATAATAATCCATTAAAATGGGTTGGTTGATGACTCTGAGTTGGATATCTGTTTTCATTAACTTTTCATGTATACTGAGCTAAAACTGTGAGACACACATGAAGAAACTCAGTATTTATTGGGAGATAATACCTTTTAAGTGGATCCGATGAGCTTTTTGGCTACTATATCTAGTTGTATGACAACTTTGTAGTTTTTATCTGGGCAAAATCATAATTCAAGACTTCCACAGGGCAGTGAGTTTTTTCTTTTCTTTAATCCTTGTATCTGGACCTCATATACCAGTGAGAATTTTGTGTCCTTATCCTAGGGCATCCCTTCCCAGGTTTCCCTCATACTTTACATTCCCTGCAAATGACTGTTTATGGGAAAGCCTTGGAGGAAATGTCACTGTGCTTTTGAAATACTCTTTGATGTCTCAAAGTCATGACTGGAACTGTTCTCCTGAACACCATGGTGAGAAAACAATGCCTGTCATAGACTGGAGTAGCTAGGAAAGTCCAAGGTAACATTTAACCTTGGACTATGGGCAGGAATATGGGAATTACATGCTTTTGTGCGTGCTCTTGAGGGGAGAAGGAGCTTCTACATGGAAAGAGAACATGGTGAGGTGAAGACATGCATTGTATAGGCAGGCTGATTGACAGTCCAGCTGGTGCGGATCAGTAATTGGAAATTTGTTGCACATAAATCTAGTATTTATTGTGAGACATGGGAGGGAGAGTATCTGAGCTCTGAAGCGGTTAACTCTTTCAGAGCCATCTGTGAAGATGTTCAGCTTTCAAAGTACCAAGTCAGTTCAGTATTTACCTTTAAAGCCTTCATTTTTTGTTGTAGCAAGGAGAATGCTGGTGGCAGAAAAAGTCACCACCATGTGCTCCAAGTGATAGCATTTAGGTGAACAGCTTTAAATATTTAAAGTTTCTTTTACAGTGCAGCTTCAGATTGTCTTGAAAAAATCATCTTTGTATTTGGTGGTGAACACATTTTTGCCTTTACAAAACGCATCTTGCACATGTTGCCTGCCAATTTCGTGTCTGACTTACCTGATTTGTGTCTCCACATTGGTGGGCTTATTGTATGTTTGTCCATGTGCCAGCAGAGACTGCAACTGTATTTTAAGAGGTCTGTTCATGTCTAAATATTTATATTCTTTTCCATGAGGCTGAGACTGATTGTATGTGCTAGCAACTTCATCCCTGCACCCCCCCTTCTTCCCTCAGTCCAAGTGTGTGGTTTTGGTACATTTTCCTTCTCACTTGATTTCAACACTCCGGTGATTTCCACAATACAGTTTTGAATGTATAATTGGTTTCTGGTGACCACATTTTTTCTCATTTATTTTGTACTGCCTCTGTTCTGTTACACACATATTTGTCTCTTCATTAATGTCAATGTGAATTACAGATGAGAGGCTAAGTGTGGATAAATTAGTAACTACACAAAACGGAAGGCGGCATTTAACGTCCTGAATTATTTGTGTGGGCACAGGACAGCTAATGAATACCTGAGATCTGAACAAATAAGCAGTGCCAGCATGCAGGGCACTGCTGTCAGTGTGGTTCACAGTGCGGTGCCTGGGGAAGGTGGGGCATCTATGGGGGCAGTGCAACCCTGCTGGGTTTTAACATCCGCTCTTCTGGCAAACACTGTGGGTAGATGGAAGTGCTGGTTGTGATTTTGGAGCCAAAAGTCACGCTTGCCTCTAAGGGAGCAGTTGTCTATGTGCAATAAGATTGAATAATTAGTCTGCATCTCAGTCCATAATGTACTGAGACCTCTCGACCCTTAAAATGGTGTAAAACAGTCCAGAATGGTGTTTCTTGCTGTAAAAATACAGTGCTTGGATGAAAGCTTTCCTTTAAGATGGGCCGTGCTCTCCGCTTCACTGCCTATGGTAACACTTTATTCATTTATGTCAGAATAAAACCTTTTGTCTTCAGCTGAACAACTTCTGCTTTGCTTGTGGTGCCCTGCAGAAGCATTACAAGAGGTTTCCTTGAAGGGAAGCACTTGGCTATTTTCTAAGCTCACTTTCAAAGTACTCTGAATTAATTATAAATGAGTAAAGCTGTCTGGCTCTTGATTACACAATTGCCTATCCTGGATTCCCTTTAATGAAATGTTAGCTGGCCCAGTCGCAGTAAAACGGGAGGTGCTTTCCCTCCCTCCCTATCTTATGATCTGAGCTATCCTCAGATCTACTGATGTGGTTCCTTTTAGGCTGCAAGTCTGCCAGCCTTACCTTTCGTCCCCTCTCTCCTTGCTACCCTATTTTTATTAGGCATTTCTTTTGTCTGCACTTCTGCCCATACCCTGTTACAGTTTCCATTGAAAGTAGTTAACATGCATTGATACAGTGCCTTTTTGCACTGAACTAGCGCAATGCATTTTACTTATTTAAAGGATTCTAAGTGCCAGTAGTGTCTAAGTGTTTGACAAACACATAAAAATACACAGAAGTCAAGCACTTAGCTGCCCCAAGAGGATGGGTTTCCCTCTGTCTCTGCCAGGAACATCCATAAAGCCTATTACTCATGTACCATGTAGTTTAGTAACAATTAAACTGAAGTCTTTTCTTTCTGTATGGTGAACCCTGACCTCTTGTCTCCATTGTTTGCCACAACCTGAACCTCACAGGATACACTGCATTTTATCCCATTACTCTGTCTTTTTCTGCCCTCATTTTTGTATAATGCTGGATATTATGGGGTGCAGAGTTTTGGTGAGGAAAGCATTACCAAACCAGTGGGAAACAAGGCATCAGAGGAGAAATTTGTCTTTTTGCCTAGTCTGGGACTAAAATATCTGAGCTACAGCTTGACCTTCAGGGATGCCCCTCAAATGGGAGGGTGAGCTCAGTAATCATCCCCTCTTGGTGTGCCTGAAGACCCCCTACAAGTTGTATCTTCACAGAATCTTATCAGAAGGAGACTCTCAAGGGATGTGTCATGTATAACAGGGAGTATTCTCGACTACTCCGATGCAATGCATATTCTGAAAATATGTTGATGAGGGTTTTGTTGCTTGACCACAGTGACAGGGTTGTTGTAGTGTGGGATGTGCCAGCACACTCTGTGTTGGCTTGAGCTGGCTTGCAAAAGGTGCTCAGAAAAGTTGCTGCTAAAATAAAACTGGGTAAGAAGTAAAGTATGCAAGCTTGCAGTGAGCAGGAGACAGAAATCCTCGGCATTTGCAATCTTTTGCCAAATTTATCCATCTCTTTTCCCACATTCTCTTTCCATTTCTGAGGAATGATGCTTAACAGTTAGTTTCTGTCTTCAAAGGTAATAGATGGGAGCATCTGTGATGTGGCAGAGTTTTTCATTTGAACTGTTATTAGCGTGTGTTAGAGATATATATTCAAGCAAAATGACACTTTAAATATATTCCACGTTGTATGCCAATATCCTATAGAAAGGCCTGATGTATCAGTAACCAAAATTAGCAGTGGAGCCATACCATCATATAATCTGGGTTTTTCTCAGTGAAATCACATACCACTACATAGCAATTTTCTTAGGTACTTGTAATGCTCTTATTCAAACTTATTTTCCCTTCCCACTGTCTGGGCCCTCGTTGCTTCTTCAGTAGACTTGAACTGATATGCCCTGACCAACGCTGTGGGCTGTTTCGGCTGTGTTAAAATACAAATCTCTCTCTGCCTCTGAGCTGTATCCATCCCTAAGCTGCTAAGCCAGATAAATCAGGGAAGGTTTCTCTGCTGCAGAGAAGGAACCAAAGCCTGGTTACTCAGTCTGCATTGGGAGAAGTGGTTGGAGCTGTTGTACAGATGAGAAGAGCTCTGTCCTGTGTTCATGCTCAGTGTGAGCAGGATCAGGGGTGGGGATGAGACGTACATCACGCAACACTAAACAGGTGGTAGGATGGGCAGTGTCAGGCTGGCAGCAGCATCGTCCCAGGCTGACCGTGTTCTCAACAGGGCAGGCAGATGCTCCAGGAGCTGTACTGCACTACTTGTAGCTGCCTTAGTGACCACAACCAACTCACAGCTGAGTAGTATGAATTTCTTCCAACTCTTTTTTATTATTTTTATTTCAGCTCATTCTAGAAAGAGCTCCTTCATCCCCAGGAAATTACAGATATTTCTAATGCTGCAGTCAGAAGCTTGAAAAGTGTCCCAGCTGCTTTAACCAAGCTTGCCTGACTGGTTGTGTCTGCCACGAAGCCACAGTAACAGATGCTTCATCATGGTATGGTCAGTGGTCAGAGCCTCCTGGATCCTGATTAGATTTACGTGGTCTGTGCCAATATTTGTACCTTCACTGTTGTGAACAGCAATGCTGTTCAGCCTAGTTTAAAATTAGTTTAGGTTTGCTTATCTGTGCTGCAGTCAGATTTTGGGTACTGCGTCACCACCTTGCTAATACAGAGCAACAGCATCTCTGGTGGGAATGGTAAGAAATACCTATTGTTTTCTAAGTTTGTGTTTTGTATTGTAGCACCTTTTTCAGGAGGGTCTGTTTTGCACCCACTGAATAAGGACTTAAAAAATGTGAAAATCAGATCCAATCAGGACTGTTTGGTCATTTGAAATAAAGTGCCTTTAGAGAGTTTGTTAGCATCATGAGGATTTAAGCGAGACTTCCCAAATCCCTGTTCACCAAAGTGTGTTTGCTTTGGCATAGAGTACAGTGAGCCCCTCATTCCTGGCTGGGAGGTGTGAACACCTTCTGAAGAGCTGGGGCATGGGAGGGGATGCAGTGGGTGCTCTGGCTCCACTGGGGTTTGTTAGACCTTCGTGGTGGATGCTCTTGAGGCGGCAATCACCTGGCCCCACAGACTGGCAGCTGCACATTACTGAAACCCAATTTTCAAATAGGAAATTGGCCTTTTATCTTTGGTACTTGCTAAATAATGGTGCAGAGCATTAGTCAGCTGAACCTCACCATGGTTTACTGCCTGGTTGTAAATTGTAATTGGCTGACTAACCTTCTCTGATGTTAAGTGCCTTAAAAGGTTGTTTTTTCCTTTATTTTAGTTTAGGTTTAGTTTCTGGCTTTATGTGTTCTTTCTGTTTATTCTGCTACTAAAATGTAATTAGAAATTAAAAAGAACAAAGCAAACCTCCAACCCTACTGATGTACATTAACATGAATCATCATCTCTTAAAGTGTGTTTAATCCAGAGCTCTGCAACCTGATATACATCCCCTTCATTTGGTAAATATTTAAAATATCTGCAGACATTTTTTCACATTCTTGAGCAAAGACCACATCACCATGTGTTCAGTCTTGTTTCTGTTTTTAAGTATTGATGTTATGAAGTCAGGGTGTATTTAGTTAAATGTTTTTTCTTTTACAATTTCTAGTATCTATTGTACTATATGAAAATAGATATAAAGAGAGAAAAACCTACCAATTTATTTGCCTTTTAATAGTCAAAATGAGTATGTTAGACGGAAAATGTAAGCAACTTTAAATAGTGCCAAAGGCTGTAGTCTTGAGAACAGTTGAATTGGGAGGTTTATATCATGAGCAGAGTTGATGATGCCTGTAATAAAGTAGATTAGCTGTTAGAAATTCTGTTACACCATTTATCTTTACATAGCTAATCTTTCATGTTTGCAATTTTGGTCATAGGTTCTTGGGGGGCACTCAGATAGATTATAGTTTTCCGAAGAGCGTTGTAAATGCTGACATTTCCCAATATAGTATCTGAAGGAGAAGAGAGAAACATTTTCATAGCTTTTCCTCCTGATCATATGGGACTGCCCCCATGGCAATCACTAGTTCCTGCCCTCAAATAGTAATACTGACTTCTTTCTCTTTTGGTAGCAACTCTTCTGCTTTGATATATCATTCTAGCTTGGACTTCTGCTAGGTACTCCTTATGGCTTCCACAGAGTTGCCTTCATGTGAATAAAGCACATTCTGAGAACAGTGCTTCTTCTTCCAAATTATTTGAAGCTAAACATGTCCTGTTATGTGGATTATGTTTTTGGAATCATTAGGGTGCCTTTAGGTGCAAGCAGCACAGGCAGCTCACCAGGTCAGCTGTGCATGGGAGACTCTTGCTAGGAGTCTCTGGCCCAGATCAGGGCCGCAGCACATCCTTCTTTCCTTACCTCCAGCAACAGAAGGGCTTGTTTTGTTGGCAGTTAGGGACCAGGACCACCTTCACTGTGGCATTCAAGATTTTTTACTTTAACTAGACATGAACCAATAGCTTTGTCTGATACTGGCATACTTGCTTATTTTGAGAAATGTTTTCTATCCCTTTTTCTTCACACATGTGCAGTGTTTTTTTATGGAATTCCCCACTGGCTTGAAAGCTCCAACCAAACTGGGATTGTAATTCTAATTGTCAAATGATCTGTAAATTATTTTCTAGTAGAATAATGTGAATTTTTATTTGGAATAAAACTTGACAGTGAATACATATGCAGATTTTTTAAGCAGCACAGGTGCTTCTGAAATACCATGAACAGTGCTTTAATTCAAACTTAAGAGTAGACAAGAATTTTTTTAAGGAACTAAGCTTGACTTTAAAAATATGTCAAATTCAGTTGATTATGTTTGAAACAAGAACAGTCTTTGTAAGTAAGGGGCTTGAAAAGCCTGGAATCAGTTTCCTGCTATTCTCCAACACATTTTGCATCTCCTTGGGGAGGTAGTTTAGGCTTTCAGTCATCAAATCATCATCTCCAAAATGGGATAATAAAGACATTCCTAGTGCCTAGGAGCGTTGAGATGACAGACCAACTGCTGGATCATTTATGGGTTCCAAGAGCCCTTATGTTCCCCTCTGTGCCTGTAAACCTCAACCTTTCCCAAAATACAGCTACCCACTGGGCGTCCATAGCCAGGATAAATTCAGTGCATTATATCCTTAATTATAGTGTTTTTGTGTATAAAGAATTTGATTGCCAGAGCGAGTGTATGTGTATGTTCATTCACTCTGATGTTACCCCAAAGCACTTGCCGAGGAATTTGATCCCCTTGCCAAGAGAAGAGTTGTGTACAAGGTTGGGGCCACTTTCAGGGACACTTCAGCCAATTAGCATTGCCCCCTAATTCACAGTAGGGGAGTGAAAGAGAAATGTAATTTTGCCAACTCTGGGCTATCAGTTTGGTGTTACCAGCAATCTCTGTATCTCATTTCAAATCCAGTTTGCCATGCTGTGGTGCTAGATCAGTTAACAACTGTGAAGCATGATCTACATAAATTTCTGTGATTTCCAGTGAAGGATTTTATATTTTCCTCTGTTTCAAATTGTCACCCAGTGTTGTCCTGCTTAGTGCCATGTTAATCAGGGATACTTCTTTCTTGACCCTTTTTGCTCAACAAAAGCATGTCAGGTAAGAGATATTTGTGAATTCAATACGTGTGACATGCAGCATGTTCACCACAAATACAGGTGCAAGTGCATGAGCCTGGAATTACTGTAGCTTGATAAACATGCCTTCATGTCTATAAGCAATATAGCTGCACTCTTTTGGATCTTCCCATGAAATAAACCTTTAGTTTGTGATATTGGTTGGGATAGTTGACCACTGCTTGGGATTTCTGCGTACCCCATGTTTACCTAACTCTGAAGGATGCTAACAGGCGTCATAAAGAATTTGTGACAAAAGGTGTGATATTTGGATCTACTGCCTGTAGTCACTGACAGAAATTTGTCCTGCTGGTGGGTTTTTTCCCTCTATTAGCTAGGGGGAGAATCATAACCTTAACATTATTTAATTGGAGGCTTTTTGAGTTAATTAATTTAACTCTTCACTGCCTTTGATCGCATGGTTTTATGAGTATTTTTAATTGATCTTATTTGTATGGAAATGCAATCTAACATTAATTTAACAAGATGGATTCAAGTCAGTGGTCAGCCCAGCTGTTCAATCAAGGATATTGCTCAGTGCTATTTATTGGTTTTAATTTGAAGATCATGGCCACCCCAGAAACAAAAAAGGAAAAGCAGCTAGTGATGCTGAAATCCTGTATTTGTAGGCAGTTTCACTGATGGATATTGTTAGCTTGGAATTGTACTGGCCACAGCAAATAAATATGGCTTTCTTTTCTTTCCACTGAGGTTTACAAATACAAATAGGAATATGGAAAGGGAAAGGGGAGCACTTAACCTGTGAATTTCAGACCGGTTGGATTTAAGCAAACCACCCATTTATTCTTAGATTAATGGCTTGCAGGCAGACTCTAGCAGTTGTAGACTGTATTGTATTAATTTGCAACTGCAAGAGTTAATGCTAGTAATTGGTTTTCCTCTATAGAGAGAGCCTGTAGTAGATTGTTTTTACATGGCAATCTGTGATTGATAGATCAGGGAAAACAGGACCAAAGAAGGTTACTGCCTCCCAACCACTTCCCCCTTCAAATTAAAATAATTTGCAATTTGTAGGATGCCTTGTCACACGTGCTTCGGGAATGAAGCAGTAAACACACTAGGCTGCATTCCCTTAAAGCAGTGAACCTCTTACTGCCTTTCTTTCACCAAACCAAACAAGTCATGTTGTTGGGAGTCCATTGAAAACAAGTGTGCTGGTGAAACAGTCCCCAGACCCCTTCAGCAAACTTCCTGTACGGTCAGGCAGCAGACCTGATGAAAGAGCCTGTTTGTGAACCTTTGGATTCCTTCCATTGATTTGTAAATCCACTTTATTAAAGTACTGCCGAAGCTAGTGAAATGAGCAACCGAGGGCTCCCATCAAGTTTCTAACAAATATCTGATGCAGCTTGGATCACTGCTACTGGCACATGCTTTTGAAATTGTTTTTTTCTGCTGCGTTGGATCATTTCGAGACTGGGGGAGTAGGCAAGTAGGAGGAAAAATGCAGTCTCCATCAGCCACACATTACATGGCTGCTTTATTTTTCAATGCTGCTAAAACTCCTCTTATTTAATATCGATCATACCAAGGAGCCAGCAAAGTACAGTGTTAATTGGGTCCACTGGAATTCTCATCCCCTGGGAGAGAGAGCTTCCTAGGCAGGGAGGGCAGAGGGAAGGAGGGAGGGAGGGAGGGAAGGAGGGAGGCAGGCAGGGAGGAGGGGACCCACTGTGCGCAGCATAAAATGTAAGTGCACTAGACATCAAGGCTTCTGCTTGCATCGCTGGGAAGCAGTCGCGGCAGTTCCCACCCGTCCCCCTTTCAGAAATTAGTCAACTATTTTTTTTCTTTTTTTGTTTCAGTCTGTTAGTTCTTCTTGAATTAACAGCTCTTTTCTTTTCTTTTTCTTTCGCTTTCCTTTTTCTTTTTTCCCCCCCTTTTGCAGAGGGATTTTTGGTTTTTTATTTGAATTGTTTTCCTCTCCTTTCTGCAAAGCTGCAAAAGCTCTGCTTTGAAAACTGCTGCCCCAGAGTGCAGTTGCTTAGCTGTCCTGTCAGCATTGTTCTAATGCTCATTCCATATGTATGTCACATAGGAGCAGTACCCTCCTCCTCTCCCTTCCCCCCGTCCATGCATTTGATTTTTTTCCCCTAAAGACTGAATTTTTTCTCTTATTTTTCCAAAGGAGCTAGCAAACAGGGAAATTCAAACTGAATGTTTCTGTGCTGTGGTTACTTCTACAGCCAAGACCACATTTCTCTTAGAAAAAGTGTTTGCTCTGTTTCTTCTTTTCCATACTCTCTCTTTTTCTTCCCTATAAGCACAAAGGGTTTAAAAACTAAGATCTATAGTTCTTTTTGCTTTTTTTTTTTTTTTTTGCGTTACCGTGACAGCATGTATCTCTGTTGCTGAAGAATGAAGCAGGCAGGCTGGAGGTTTTTTATGTTCAGTGCTTTTGGGACCACTAAAAAGAAGTCCGCAGAGATATACGTGCAGCAGCTGTGCCAACTGAGTTTCTCATGACTGTTATCTCTCACTTATTCTGACTAAAAGGTAAGGGATTCTTTAGTATTTTTGTTAAAGTCTTTGTGCATTGTTTGTGCGGTGTCATTTGACATGTGCAACTCCCTGGCTCAGGAGGGAGGTGGGTGGTGAAGATTTCTGTGTTAAGGTATTATAGGTCACCCAAGCAAAGCTCTTTGCATCCAGAGGAGAGAAAAAAAAAATCTTGTTTCTTGGAATTGTTTCCCTTTTCATCTCAAATGGTTTCTCCAGCTTAGCTGAGAGATTGAGACATAAAGCTGGGGCATTATCGCTGCTGCTTATCTTTCCTGGTCCTGTTTCTCTGCCTAGGGAGCACACGCACCCCGTTGGTGTGTGCGTGCGCAGATGCGGGGTAAAGCATACCCCCGGTACATGGCACATACTTGGCAACGTGCACATTCTCCTCTCTAACTGTAACTAAATGTCTTCAAGCACTCTTCTCAAGGTAAGAATGCCTTAGTTCAGCACACTGCAGCTTATGCCTGTTTAAAATTATTACTTGGATTACAGTGCATACTGTGGAAAGTTATTAGTTTCCACAGAGACCAACTTAATTGGTGGGTATGTGTGCAGCGGTTCTGTTTTGTGCTTTCCATACGCTGCTTGTGGGGGAGTATGAAATGTTATTTTCTTCTTAATTCTTTGGAAGGATGAAGTTTACACTGTCTGTTAGGCATAGCAAATAAAGTTATAGCTGAAATCGATTAAAGCTGTGGAGAAGCATAGCCTTACAAGGCTCTTAACTTAGCCTGGGAGTCAGAAGATAGTTTATTAAAATATTTTTTTGCACTGCATTGTAATATGCAGAATTGTAAGCAGAAAGGCATCTTCACCACGCAGAATTAGCAGCAAACGGTGCCTGGGCTGGATCATTATGTCATTTATGTGTTAGAAATCTGTTTAATCCACAACCTTGGTGCGCGCTGCTTTTTTGTGCATGTGTGCTGGATACATCTTTCAACAGCCTCTCAGTTCAAGAGGGCATTGTTTTCTAAAATGTGTTAATGTGTTTCTGCTTTGCAGGCAGAAGTGCTCTCTGTAACTGTGCCCTTAGCTGTGACACCATCCGTTATTTGGCAGTTTGGAAGTGGCTGATTTTCAGGGCTTGCTTTGCTTTCTTTCACAGGTATTTGTGTTCTTACTTCTTAGCTGTTAGTTCTCTGCATGGAAGATGCATCTTAAGGGTGCTCATTTCTCATGCTTTGCAATCATAAGTGGCTGAGACAGTTGAGCAATCTGATTTAGTGGTATCGCTTTACCAGGAATGTTGCATTGCTTCTTTGAGTAACCAGGAATGCCACCAAATATGTAATTACTTCAAAAACAGTCTAAAAATACAAAGTGTGAAGGAAGAGAGAAAAGTCCTGTCTGCAGGCATTAATTTCTTTCTTTACTGTAGCTCTTTATAATGTAATTTCCAAATCAGATATTTCCTAACACATGCTCTGTGGCTCTTATTTTCCCATTATTGTTGCTGTATATCAGCACTGAGAAAACAGTCATTTAGATAACAGGTTTTCATTGACATCCTCTTTATAATATAGAAAGGAAGAAGCAGTAATAAGTTAAATTGGCATCTGCTAATTATGCTGAATACAGATTGCAAGCTCTTCAAGTCGTCCCTTGCCTTAATGCTGTTAGCATATTTTAGCACTGGCAACCAAAGGAAAGAAACTGGAATGTTCCTGCTTCGGTTTTTTTAGGGGGGAAAGAAAAAAAAAAGACTTGTGACAAAGTGTGACGTTTTGGGAGTTTTTAATGTTTCTGTGCTGGTTGTGAACAGGAGAACATCCACACACAGTTTGGTAGCACTTGGTAAAATTGTGATCCCTGAGAAACTGACCTGTTTCGTTATCTCTAGAATGAATTTTGACCCTTGGAGACAAAACCTTTGTTGTCTGATATAAAACTTAATCTTAAGGCAGGAAACGTTTGAGAGTTTTGTAGTCACTAAATACCCGATTCTTTTGGATCTCTGAGAAAGAATCAAAAATACAACTGTTCTGAACTTAAGTTTGTGGTTCTTCATACTGTGTGGCAGTTTTGCCCGCCTCCTCTCAAAACGGGAAGCCTCGGGCTCCCGCGGGAGCAGCAGAGCTGTGCTCGTGCCCAGACGCGCTCGGCTGTGCGCGGTGCGCGTTCCCCGTGCGCCGTGGCCCGCAGCCCGGGCTGGCGGCGGCGCAGGTCGCGGTGGCTGTGCCGGGGCGCGCGCGCCGCTAGAGGGCAGGCGAGAGCCGCTGATCCCGGCGCCGGGGGAGCTCCCGGGAGCGGGGTGTCCGGGGGAGCGCTCGCGCGGAGCGTGGACACCGCCGACCTAGCCTGGGTCCTCTGGGTGCTGGGAACATCCAGCGCAGCTCGCTGGGGCGTGGTGTGGGCTGACGCAGCTGCTCTTCTCAAGGGACATCCGGTGCGAGGGGTGTCCTGAGACGGGTTTGGATGTAGCAGAATGTGCCCAGGCTTCACATCTGCGCTGGAGTTTCTGCATGTGGGCCTGCCCCAGACCTGTGCACAGCTTCCTTCTCGCCTGGCTTCAGCCTGGAGAAGAGGAGACTGAGGGGACACCTCATCGTGGTCTTCAACATCCTCACGAGGGGAAGCAGAGGGCAAGCACTGACCTCTTCTCTCAGTGACGGGACCCGAAGGAACGGCATGAAGCTGTGTTGGGTGGAGTTTAGGTTGGATATTAGGAAAAGGTTGTTCACCCAGAGGGTGATTGGGCACTGGAACAGGCTCCCCAGGGAAATGGTCACAGCACCAAGCCCGACAGAGCTCAAGGAGCATTTGGACAATTCTCTCAGGCTCGTGGTGTGACTTTTGAGGATGTCCTGTGCAGGACCAGGAGTTGGACTTGATGATCCTTGTGGGTCCCTTCCAGTTCAGGATATTCTATAACTCTGTGATTTTTATCAGTAATGATGATTTGGCACATAGATGTACAATAACTTGTTTCATCCTTCTGTAGAGAACAGGTATCTTGAACTTAAAGGATTGTTCTGTGTGATGGTGATGGGCACACTGGGAAGAGTCCTGTGTGGAGAGGTGCAGGGCTGAGTGGAGATAGGAGAGCTCCCAAACAGTGAGTTCTCCAGGTCAGGGTGAAGTTGCCTAAGGATAGATGGACAGTGCAGAAACTTCATGGTTTAGATGCTGGTGTGATGCATTATGACAGTGCTGTAACTCTTGCCTTCATATGAGCCTAATTTTGCTAAAAGTGGTGGCAAGAGTCCTTTTAATAAGACATTATGATTTTGGCTTCAGTTTTGGGTTTTTTTACTCTCCTATGTGCATGTGTAAAATACAAAGCATATTTAATGAGTGAATACTTCAAATACTTCCAAATCAATTAAAACCAGTTCCACATCTGGAATAAATCCAGTACCGTTCATGGATGGCTTCAACTTCACGGTTTTTCCCTCTTGTGAGAAGCCCTGTGAATATTCCTGTGCAGATGCTTGTGAAAGCTGGAGTAGCAGAATCCAGGCTTATTTTACAAAAGAGAGAGACCTGAAACCCACAGAGATCCATAGAATCTTGGCGTTTATTCCAGCAGACTTTGGATAAGAAAGACCTAATAATGTTATATAATTTTATAATATGATAGGCCTGTGCAGAGTCAGGTATTTTCAGGGTACCTTGTCTTGAAGTAACTGCAGATCTTAATTAGAATTTGTTTTTTCTTGCGATTCAACTGGTGTTTAAATTCACACAGATTTCAGAGGGGCTTGAATTAGGCACCACAAACAAAAGAAGTGTTTTTATAATGAGCTTTTTTTTTTGTCTGCCTTCTCTGTCCCTAGAAGTAAATAAAATGATCAGATTTTTCTCTGTGGGAATATTGTGATTTAAACTGACACAACTAAATGACCTAAAGATAGGCTTATTGCATAGATAAAAAATGCAGGGTTAGGTTGTTTGAACTGCATTAGCATCAGAATAAGAAATGGCACGACAAGTTGGCTGAGGTGGCCATGCAGAACTGGGGAGGGTTGTTCTTTGGAAAGTCTCTGAGCTGGGAATTCTTTTCTGAGCCATAAATAAATAAATCTGTGTCCTGAACAGTTAATGAATACAGGAGTCTGGGCAATTTTAAGCTGTTTGGGATATTTAAGAAGCCCACATGGGGCTTTTGTTAGTATTGATGATTTCCATTTTTCTCCCTAATATTTCCATTTTCAGGTTTGGTTTTTTGTTGGGTTGTTTTTCACTTCTTTATTTATGCTGAAAGATGCTATTGATAATGTTTTTGCCAGCACTCTGCTATAACTCCTACATCCCTTTCACTATATGTTGCACCGAAATGCTGCCCCTGAAACTTTTAATCCTCAGGCTACAGTTTGGGATTGCAGAGAGTTTAGTGCTTTGAGTACCTTGTCTTTGGAGTTGTCCTCTGGCTGCTTGTGCTGGATTCTCTGGGGATGCCAAGAAAATTGTCTTGCAGGGATCCTACTGTGAATGCATATATAGTTTTTCCAGGGGAACTCAGTGTGTTTTGCAGACCAAACTAATTAAACCTCATTACATTCATGTCAGACAGATAAGCATGAACCACAATAAGTAAACTGAAACAGGAAGGGGTGAAGAGCTTGAGTTTCCCATGGTAGTGAACAGTGACATTCCCATTGAATAGAGCTATGGGTGCCACGTACCCTCATGAAAATGAGGATGCTGATACTTGGCTGGAGAGCTTCGCTTTTGACAGTGGATTTTGTGGAGGTAATTAATGTTTGCAGTTTTGCATCCAGCACCTGCCTATTGGAGATCAAATTAGTTCAAATCTCCTCAACATTTCCTTGCTTTTGAGTTCTTGGTGAGTCTGCATAAGCAGCATCATCTTGGGAAGTTTCTGAAATATCCCCTTGACCTTTCAGGCTGGACTTTTCTGAATTAACCAGCCTTAATTGGAATTGTAACTTTTTAAGTATCATTTTGCATTAAGCAGAAAGTGCCTGACAAAGGTGTGCCAGCTCTCACAACACTGACAGGTTTTGATTGTTGCTGGGTTCTGACTTCACTGGCGTAGTGTTTCTAGTAATTCCATCTCTGGTGTGGTTTTTGAGAGAGGTTTGATGCTCGGTGTTACTGCTGTTGTGGCTGTTGGTCATAGGCCAGATAAAAAGCCGATGCTGGTGCAGTGGATGAGCTGACCGTACAGTAAAGAGGAGTGGGAAGGAGAAAGTTCACTTGCTTAACTGCTTTGAGTCCACGACTGCTTCAAGTACAAGAGCACAAGGCAACACCTTTAGAAAATAAAGGTTGTAGCCAGTCTCTTAATCAGATAATTGTGGTGCTATAAGCCAGATTTGTAGGTATACTGATACAGTGCAGGAATTGCCATTAGGGCATGCTGTACAGCTGGGATATACTGACAAAGAGACAGAGAAAAGCAGTAGTGAGAGAGAGCTATGGTCCTAATTTTTATATCCCTTCAAGAAAGCATTTTAGGCAAAGGAACCAGTTAAAAAGGTTAATTGGGCAAGGGCAGTTACTGTGGTATGTGAAAGTGAGCTTTGGAGCTTGAGAAGAGAAAGCAGCAGACAAAGCAGTGAGGTGTTCCGGGAGTTGTAGCTATTTGTGGTGGTGAAAAATGAGGATCAGCCCCCACAATCTGGAAGAGGAGAAGTATAAGAAAAGTGACAGAATTTACTGAAGATATAAAAGTTCTCGCAATGATACGAGACACCCCCAAAGCAGTGTGGGTGGAAAGAAGAGGGCAGACAAGTTGCCTTTAGATCTCACAGAGACGGTAAGGATTACAGTGGGAAAGGGGTAAAGTTTGCGAAAACTGGAGAGACAAGACACAAAAGAGGAGGAAGCATGAAGATGCTGGAACCTTTTTTACCAAAACAGCATACCTGAAAGCATCCAAGATAGGACAGAGTTCTATTATTATGTGTTCTGGGTCAGTCATGGAAGAGAAGGAGCCAGAAGGAATGTAAAGGTCACATAGATTGCAGGGGCATCTGGAGAAGCAGGGATGTTGAGGTATGTGCTCCTATGAACTGTCACACATACTGGAAGGGAGGAATACCAAAGTTCATCGTCAGCGTGACAGAGTGGTTGAACCTGCTGGAACTGCTTTATATTCAGTGGTTGTTGGGGGGAATAAACTGCCACAGAAATCAGGAAAATAAATGAATGCATGCTGAAATTGAGCCAAAACTGAGGGGTTTGGCATGGTGATCTAAGTGCTAATACCAAAAAGCAGGAGTTAATTTTGCATTGGCTTCCTTACTGCAGCCAGCCTTCCTAGGAAACATCCCAGAGTGGGATCTGCTGATACTGAAGCATAAGTATTCACTTTTAAATTAAGTTCAGTAATGTGGGCATAAGTCAATATGTGGTAGTGCTTGGTGCTAATGAAATGGATTTCAGACCAATTGGCTCCAAAGAGCACAGTTTCAATATTTCCTATTGCACATTTCAGTTAGTTGAGAACTTGGAGCAAAGGACAGCATCTCTGCTTCATTTGTTGCTGATTATGCAGTTTAATTAGTGCCCATCATTACTGAACAACTCCCATGAAGGTGACTATGGGCTTAGAGAAATCTTCAGCTCTGCAGAGGAACTCTGTAACTAGATGCTAAGAAGGGGCTGTTCATACATAGGAAACAAAAGGGCCCTTTATGTAAAAGTAGCTTGTTAGCTTTTTGTTTTTAAGCTGTAGCATGTCTAAGCGATCAGGGTGTCACACACTAATAAACTGGTCAGTCTCTCTGGAATAGACATTCTTAGTGGTGATTTAGAAGGTGCATTTATACAGTAGTCTCCAACTTCATTACTACGCTGTTTCCTTGGATACTGAACATTTTGCATATAATTACGAGAGGGCTGTTAACAATGCTTCGTGGTTCTAACGGTTTTAATAAAAGTTTTTCATATTTATTGGTTAGTGATTCTGTTTTTCCTTTAATATTCTGTATCAGAGAGGAAGAACAAAAGGAAGTGATTATTGTCAGCTAATTTGCACAACTTCTTTTGAGCCAAGAACAGGTTTTATTTCTTAAAGTGTGGAAATCCTGCATGCTATTTCTGGAATTATGTTTCTGAATGGGTTGTAAATAGGGGTTAGAGTGCTGCTATTCATTGTAACATCAAATTCACACTGTTTGGGAACAATTTTACAATAGTAAAGAAAAAGCTGTTTAAATGCTGGGCAGTAAACAAAATTTGTTATGGGTGTGAAAGCATTTAAATACTTCATGTGTCTATTTAAGACTTGGGTATTTTGATAGTGTTCAGTATGTTTCTCAAAGGTACTTTCTGCTCTTTACACACCATCTTGGTTGCCTCAACTCCGGCTGTTGTTTAACAAACAGTTTGAGCTGCCATGGACACAGAAAAGATCCCTCCTGCCTGCCCCAGGCACCCGTTCCCATCTCCCTCCCTCCCTTTTGTTCACAGGCATATTTGCAGTAGGGCAGCTCAATCCCCACTGAGAACAAAATCAACAAAAAACAAACAAACAAAAAACTTCCAACCAAAACAACAACAAAAAAGAACCAACACCAAAGCCACACATATACACACACAAACCACAAAAAATAAAACAACAACAAAAAAAATCCAGGGGAAAAAAAGGGGAATTGAGCCTGGGACAGCTGCTTTGGTGGCCACGGTGGCTTATCCTCCTGTAAACTGATCACCAAGCTGTGGCACGAAAGGATTATGCCTGAATATAATTAGGTTTAGTTGTGCAGAGTGTCTGCAACTCTTGCAAAGAAGTTGGTAGGAGCCTCAGGCTGTGGTGCCGAGGCTCACAAGGTGATGCACCTTGCCCTGTGGCCCTTCACTGATCCTGCTCGTGAGCGTGAGGCTCTGTGTGTGTTACCTCCATGGCTTTCAGCACACCTGATTGTTCCAGTGGCTGCAGAGGATGCTTTTATATGCTCTTGAGGCAGGTCTGCTTGGGAGCAATATTTTTGCATGTCAAAAAAAGAATTAATGCTTTTGTGTTCTTTGAGACATCATTGGGCCTTGGGATATCCCCTGGAAAGGCAGTAACAAGGATTTAAACTCTGAAATGTCTGTAACTGTCACAGTCTGTGTAGTTACATGAGGTATGAGGGCAGCTGAGCATGATGAAATATGTGTGTATACACCCTCCCTCAAACTAGAAGTGTCCTCACTTATTGAAAGCTGTTTTTAAGTTCAAAATGTTTTGGGATTTTTTAGTGTTAAAAGCACTACTTTATATTCCTACTGATGCTTTTTCTTCAGAGGAACAATATATTGTGTAGTTCATTTAATAAAATAAAAACATTTCTCCAAAAGCCACAGAATACAGAATTTAATAAAGTAGCATTTGAAGATAAATTCTAGGGATGCATATGAGAAGGCTCTTTTACAGTATACTCAGTTTTATTGGAGTCCTCACAGTGGCTTTCATATGCCAAAAGCTATTGGCAGTCTTTTCTTATCAAAGTGGTGTAGAACTATATTATATACACAGACAATTTGTCCTTACCCATAATAGTTTCACAAGTGAGGCATGCTTCTTTTTCTCTCTTTCTGTGTGGATTTTTAATATTGCTAGGTTTACTTTAGTAAGCTGATGCATTGCTGTTTTATAACTCTGACTTTATTTTTTTTCCTTGTATGCTTTCATCTTAAAAACACCGCGGAAACAGGCTAAATTATTCTCGATGATTTCGATCTTTGACCTGATGCTCTTTGAGACAACTTCTTTTGGTTTTTTAACCTTTTTGGAGATTTTCAGGGGTCAGGTTGAAATGGCAGCTGAGTTTAAGTCAGTGGCTGGTGGAGCCTGAGGAGGAGCTATAAGCAAGTAGTGCCTTGTTATGTGAAGCTTCATTTTAAACTGAGGTTTCAAATTCAGGATCAACGAGCTTCACTTGGCATGAGTTGAGAGTTGCTTTTTAGGCTGGAGTCCTTTTCGTTTCAGCTGAGCAGCTTTCCCCTTCTCTTATCAGAAGAAAAAGGGTAAGAAAATGGTGAACATGTGACTAGGAGGTCCATGGCCTTACTTAGCTTCTGTGGGATGCTTTAAGAGGGAACATCCATGTACCTTTGCCTAGGGCAGCTCCTGGGAGCTGCACACCATCATGGCACCTTTGGTACAAGGCAAGAGTGATGGAGCAGCTTGGCATAGCCACACCTGGGTTTTCAGGGATCTGGTGGAATGGTATGGAGTTGCCAGCACTGCTTCCTCCCCTCCTGGTGCACAAACTGAAGGTGTAGAGCCAGGGACTGATGGTGTTTTGGGGACATGTGACCTGCCCCATTTATTGGCAAGTGCTAGTTTGGATGTTCAACATGTGATGTGAGGTAGCCACTTCACTAGCAACTTCTCTGCTTGTCAAAGCATGTAAAGGACGGGGTGGCTCCATTAGGAAGATATATCTGCTGGGGCTGCAGGGACTTGGTGTGGCACCACCCAGCAGGCGGTGAGAAGTCAGACCAAGGAGTCTGACAGCAAACTGAGCTACAGGAGAGAGACATGATGAATCAGGGGGACTTGGCCTGACCCTGCATTGCGTGTTGAGGTGATTTTCTGCAGCCAGTGTTTGGTGTGCATGCCCAGGATTTGAGAGCACAGGGATTGCAACTTGGCCTTTGGCAGGAGATGATCCTGACTCCAGGAAAATAAATAGAAAAGAGTGAGAGACATTGACATGCAACTGTTCTTCCTAGTGGCTGGCATTGTCAACAGCATAATGGAGTCATAACACTGTTCTTGATGTTGTCTTTGTTGTTATTATTGTTATTGCCCCTGCTTTACTGATCTTCATTTCCTGATCAGTGTCCAGTTAACTTTTCAAGATCTAGATGTAATTTTGAAGACCAAACCCAAAGTCCTGACCTGTGAATAAATGATGAGTTTTGAATGGTAGCCACTGCAGTAGTGGTGAGAAACACAACTGTATGACCCTCTATTCTGGAAATGTAGGCCAGTAATACTGGTGAGTTTTGCTTTGTAGGGAAACCTGCCTGCCTTAGATTGTGCAGGTACCAACGGCAGCATAGTGGTGCAGTGAGAGCTGTAAGCTGTACTGTGTGGAGGGGGATCTCCTGTGTAACCTGGAGCAAGGGGCTTGAGATGCTGTGCCTGTTTCCTCATCTGGAAATGGGCTAAGTGTGTGCACTTATCTGACCTTTAAGTATGCATGAAAATCAAGGACCTCAGGGGCAGTGCTGTCAGGGCAGGTGGAGGCACTTTGCAGTTGAAGCTTTTTTGACAGCCGGTGGATGTGGGTGCTTCAGAGAAGTCCAGTACCCAGAGGGATTTCAGGAGGTAGATAGCAGTCTGCCGTGGAGTTTGTTCCTGCTTCCCAGTGTGTCTGGTGGTGAGTGTTTCCTTGAAGCCTGGGCTATTGTGCTTGTTTAAAGCGCCTTTCATGGAGAACAGGCAGAGTGTAGCTCTGATGGCTGTTTCACTTGGTTTTTCATGCAGGTCTCCTGTAGATATTTGGGGAACATGCTTTTTCAGAGGGAAGCATAGAGCTCTGTTAGTGAGCAGAGCTAAAAGAAAGCCCAGCTTCATTTTTTTTCTTTTTTTAGTTTTGTATGATTTTGACATGAAACTGGATCATAAATGAAAGTACACTTTTTCTGAGGTTCTGCCTCAAATGCCAGATATTTTAAAGGCACTTTTCCAGGATGATTATCAAAAGTCTGTATTAAGAGATACCTCATTTAATCTAACATGTGCTGCTTGCCATGAAGATAATTTCAACAGATACTCTGCCATGGTGTCTGTTATTCTTCAGGACATAAATAACTGCTGGACTGTAGATGACTCTGTGGGTAACTGGTGGCTTATGGGTAACCTCTTTTCTGGCACAGAAATAATGGGTTGTTTGTTCCTCCAGTTGAAGTTCTGATGTGTTTTGATGTTTCTGATTTACATTTTTAGCACTGTTCCTGATACCATTCAGTGTTCTGTGAATAGTCTTTAAACTTGGTGTTTATTTTGGAACGTTGATTTTCCAGCAAACAAATATGTGATTAGCAATTAATGGTTTTGCTATAAATAAACAAAAGCGAACAGTTCAGCTTTAAATAGTGATCTCTGCTCTGTGGAGCTTTAAATTGGGCTGTCTGCAAAGTCAAACCTTTCCAAACATGCAACAGGCTTTGAGGGACTCCCAGCTGTGGTGACTGAACTGGCCGAGTCGGAAAGCTGAAGCTGCAGTGGTTTGAGTTAGTGTATGGTTAGCTAAAAAGTGGTTATTATCTCAAATATCTGTGCTTGAGCCGACCATTGGCGGGGGAAGAATTGTGGTTTCAGTACGGGTAACAAGTTTGAATGCAGGGGGAGTTCCAGCACGCAGAAGAGTTCCCGTGCTGTGCCCTTCCCTTGGCGGCTGCTCCCTGGGTGTGGGTGGCTGGTGGAGGTGGCACCAGATGTGGTACCAGAGCTTCTCCCGTGCAGCCAAGGCAGATCCACCTCTATAAGTGCCTCAAGCACTCCTTTGTGTGCATTGAAAATAGCATGTTATTATATACCCTTCAAAATAATTGGTTTTAGCACCTTATATGGATTCGGGTATTTCCAATCTGGATAGCAGTCCAAGGCCAGCTTTGTTGGGGAGTTTTCCTCCTTACAGTGATTGAACCTTAACACATGGGCTGGAAAGGAAATTTCTAGGTTTCTATCAGAACTGTTAGGTTTATGGCTGACTCCATCTACTTTTCTATTTTCCACATGATGTCTGCAGTGTGTATTCCACTTACCTGAGAGAAAGTGTGATTTATTTGACCTGATGTAGCTGTGCATTGCGTCTTACTTAGGCAGGTTAACCAACTACTATGGCCTGAGCTGGATGTAATTTTAAAAAGTAATGGCAATAGCCCTCTCTCTAAACACTGCCTGTTTGAACAAATGACAAACTTTCTGATTTTTATGGAAAAAGTTGGAGAGCAGCCACTGTATTTATCAAGAATTCTTTTTTGTTTCTTTCTTTTTATTTTTTTTGGTGAGCACTTGTGGGCTCACAATTTATCCGAGTTGTCAGAGGCTCCTTCATCAGAGGGCTATCAAGAAGCAGATTTTGGGGAGCTGGCTTTCAGGAAGGTGGCTGCTCTGCAGTACCTAGAAGTCAGGTTCACGTAGGTATCTCTAGCTGGTCGTAGACAACTCCAGTGTGTTGCTCCAGAAGCAGCTCTGTGTTATGCCTGTGACACAGCAGCAAGTGCCAGCACCCTGCAGATTCCTGCCCTATCGAAAGAAAAATGTTCGTTGCTAAATCTAGGTTTTGTTCTCAAATCTCAAACTTGTTGAGAATCTCAATCAAAATATTTGCTCCTTGCGCTTCCATCATGATCTCTTTCTATTGCTGTGTGTCACAGCTCTCTTGAAGAGAAATAGCATTGCAAAACCAATAATCCAATTCCTAGCTTCAAGAAAGAAACTTCTTTTTTTCTTTCTTTCTTCCCCTCTAGATTAATAAGATTTAGTTATTTCTCAAGTGGTTGTTCTGTTTAATTTTTTTTTTTTTCTTAAATGCACCTGGATACATCCATATGTCTTCTTTGGCACAGAGTGAAAAGCTTTATCCTACAGTCCCTCCATAAAATTCTTACTGGACTGTCATGATTTTGACTTGGCATCTCATAATCATAGAATCATGGAATGGTTAGGGTTGGGAGGAACCTTTAAATATCACCTAGTCCAGCCTGACAGTCTTTTCCTTTAATCTCAATTTTGTGTGTTTTACATGGAGCTGTAAACTGAGAAGAAGCTTTTGTATCTGCATCTCTATTTTCAATCACCCTCCATCTGCCCATATATAAGGGTCTGGACTGTTTGAGCTGCCCTGCCTCCACACACAGAGTGTCTGAGGGAGATATATAGTGTTATTTTCCTCTGAGAGTAACAGCTTACTGCAGTCCTTATACCTACATACCTATTATGGCCCTGGAAACAGTAGTTGTAAATCTCATAGGCTTCTTTCTTACTACAAACCATATCCAAATAGTTTATACAAGCCCCTGCAAGCTGTCAGAAGGAGTATGTGCAGTATCCCAAACACAGAGCAGACCGGAGGCAGCAACCGGCAGCAGCTGGGACTAACAGGAGTGAGTTCGCAGGAGAACAACCACGGAAGAGAGTGCAGGGTGGGAACTGAGCCTTGTGTGGGAAAGGTGGAAGATGCTTTTTTAGCTGCAGCGATGTCACATCCACATCACTGCTGCGCTGCAGCTCACAAAGTGCTTATTTCACTGCTGTGTTTCACCAGGTGTTGTAAAAAGTTGAGATTCAGATTGCTCTGGTGTTTTGTACAAAAGACTCTCCAGTCTCCACTATGTTATTATTATTTGCATTACAGTAAGGGCAAAGCTTGCAAAGAGCCCTGTGAAATGACTGCTCGAGTGCCACTGTATGCAGCTGGACGGTGCTCCGTGGCAGGCTGTGATCCTACTCCTGATCCTCAGCAGCCTCTGGGTGTGTGTGCAGAGCTCTTGCCCCTGAGGATCAGAGGTGCAGCTTGATAGAGAACTGGCTGTTTAGGGAGGGGAGATCCAAACTGACATGTAATGAAGGGAGAGCTGGGGCAAGACCAGCAGTGACAGGAGTGACACTCACCAGTGCTAGATTTTTGCTGTTGACATTGCATCTTGAAAGAGCTTTCAAGCCAGGGCTCCTTGAATGGGGGTCAAAGTAGATTTATGAGTAAAACATAAGAGGAAAAAAAGAAAAGGCCAGATAAGCAAGAAGTAGTATCATTGAGTGTGTTTCATAAGGAAGCCCCCATGAAAATAACTGGCTCGTTTTGAAACTGCCCCAAAGCATCCCCATTTTGCAGTGACTAAGAAGCAGGAGCCGGAGGGGATTTGAGATACACAAAGCATGAAAATTGGGTATCAGCCTTTGATTCCCTGGGGGCAGACCACCAAGGAACAAGCTCAAATCCTTTGTAAGGTGGCTCCCAGGAATTCATTTTTGACAGATCTCACATGGCGGCAAATTATTCCTCCCCCCTCCTTCTACCATATCCCCAAGCCACATTTCATCCTTGAGGGGAAAGGGAGAGTCCAGTAGACCCTTTGCACCCTCTCTCTGGGAAGACAAATTATGCCTGTCTCCTGCTTGCAAGTGGAAGCATTTGCTGATGAACTGATACTTGGCAAAAATTGGTGTTGTATGGAAAAAATCCCCAGCACCTGCTAGCAAAACAAAGTTATTCATAACATACGGCTGGGTGGCTAAATCTTCACTTCCCAGGGACGGCCTGAATTACACTTGCTACACACTGAGCGGCCTTTCTCCCGTGTGGAATGACATGCAGGCAGCAGGAGGATTTGCAGCTCTGAGAAAGGTTAGGATTTATAGCACTGTCTCTTGCAAGGGCTTACTCTGCAGAAATGATCATTTTGTCTTCACCTTCTCTTTTGGGGATAAACACATCATGATATAATCATATCTATGGAAAAGCAGATCTTTGTGCTCATCAGGGAGCAGGTAGCTCCATGAATATATCTCCTGTTGTAAATCTGCCGGTGTCAGTAAGGTTTTCTTCCCCTCCTGCCTAGACTTGAACACACATCTTTAATTCATTTCTGTATGGCACGAGTTCTAAATTATTATTCTACATTCTGATTTCTTTTCCTGGCCAGTAAGCTGTTAGCCTTTCCTAACTGGGTGAATTATTGTGGAGTGCAAGGAACTTTTCTGCCTAGGGGAAGTGTTGTTTAAGCATGCTTTTATCCCTTATTCACTATTCATTTGACAACATTCTAGTGATAATTGCCTGTATAATGAGAGGAGAGTAAAAAATCCATGTCTATGTCTAGTCTGTGCCTGATCTTTGCAGGCAGAATGACACCTTGGTCTTTAAACTCCTAGATTGAGATCTTCCATGTACCTAAATATTAATTTCCATGAGTTTGGAAGAGTTTTCAGTAATTCTGTGCAATGGGAGAGACTCCTTCCAAGAGAGATCACTGTCGTACATGGGCTGTCACCTTCTGGTTGCAATATTGACAACAGATCATGAAAAACATCTTTTTCTGTCATTGATGCAGCTCGATGGAAGTCTTAAATAAGCAATAACTGCAAACCAGTCACAATGGTTTGCAATCTTCATTGTATTTTTTTGCAGGTCCTTGTGGCCTGGTCATGCAGAAGTTTTTGTGTAGCCAAACTGTTGTTGTTGGTAGAAAAGAACGCTGAGAATAAGAGGTTTCCTGCAGGTGCATGGGTTTGCCTGTGTGACAAGCTTGTAGTTCTTGTGTTTTGACGATTAGACCATGAGAATAGGTTGAGTGTTGTTGATGTTGGATGTTGACTTTTGAGTGAAAGGAGTTGTAGGATTAAGGTCATTTCCAAAGAAATCAAGAGCTACTGTTCCTGTAGCAGATGCATGACCTCACTACATACTATTTAGACTTCATGTGCATGTCATGTTACTGTTCTTCTGCCTTCTAATAATACCTTTACATTTTCAAATATACTTTTTTGCCTTAAAGCTACTTATTTAGTAAAATTTGAATACCTACCATTTGAAAGAAAATTGTGACAACTCTCCTGAGAAAGCAATAATAATTTCAAATTCTGGTATTTTTCCATACCATGAGGTCACTAGTCCTGTCCTGTGTGAGGAGGCACCATCCCCTTCCCAGCTTCCCCAAAAGAAATACTAATCAAGATGAAAACATTGAAGTCAAGGTTTCTTGACTGCTTTTCTTCCCATACACACAGGTGCATAAATACCTTGACTCAGGAATTTGTCATCTGAAGTTCAGAAACTGTTTTTTCCTCCTCATAGTGCAGAGGATCTATACATAAGAGCTTCATTGGGTTCTTCACCCTTTTTTGGGTGAAGCTAGAAGTTAAAGCACAGATTGGTTTCTTCTCTCGTTAAAGGACCTGTAAAAAAAGTTTCAAATAGTTGTTTTGTATGAGCTAGTCACATTGCCTGAATTAATTTTCCTACTGGTCAGCTGAAAAAATGCTTAGGGTATAATTGGGCTTGGAGGGAAAGTAGGGAGAGAGGAGAAGGCTCTTTGGTTTTTCCTTTTGTGGCTTGCTAAAAGCTTATTCCTCCTGCTTGCTGAAGACATTTGCCTGCTGTATACCTTGTATTCTGTAAAAGATCTTCGGGCTTTTGTTTACACAAGAGATGTATGTATTGTTTTCTTTTTCAAGTATTTTATGCTGTGGAGATTTTTGGAATTAGAAGAATTAGCCTAGGGAGAAGGAGTCAAAGCAAGGAACTCAGAGCACTTTTTTCATATCTACACATTGAGTTAAAGCCACATTTTTGGTGTGCAGGAATCCTGGCAGTTCCTGGGACTTGAGTCTTCCTTCCCAGTCTGGCAGGGTGTTATGTTTGGATGCAGCCCAGACTGGAGTTTGCCAGAGCCAAGATGAGATAAAGGAATGATAATCGTACCTTCCTCAATTCCTCTAAGGAGCACCAGCCACCTACAGGTCCTTGCAGCTATTCTGCAATGTTTGGGTCACGTAGTTAATCTTTGTTCGAGGAGCAAAGGAAAATCACTTGAGCGATGAACTGAATTTGAAATCGTAGAGTTCTCCATGATGTTCAAGTTTATTTTAAAGAGCATTAGAAATCAAGACACACTGTTCCTGTTTTCTATATTTTTCTTCCCGCTTCAAGGTCAGACTATTTAATGAGAGCTAGAGTGGAAAGATGCTGGACTCCTACATTGTGTTATCTTTTCGCCTCCTTGGTAGTTAGAAGGGAATTGTTTCTTTTTAGTCTCTGCTCCTGTTGTAGAGCTGTTTCTTCTCTCAGAAAGCCTTGTCCCTTTTCCATTTTGACTTTTGCCTTTTCCCTTTCCCTTCTCCTTCTCCTTTTCCTTTCATTTCCTTTCTTTTTTCCTTTTTTTTTTTCTTCGTACTAACCATGTTGAGCAGTACCAAGGGATTTTTTTTTAGTAGTTCCTGCCCAAACGTTTTAAAATCAAGCAAAAATAATCACAACCTTTCTCTTCACTTGAAACCATAACATTTTTTGACAAGAAGTGCCTTTAAAGAAATGCCTCTTAATTTATGGCGGGTTGCTTTGTACTTTGTTTCTGTAACCTATCTCATTACATTTCCTGTGTGTTAAGTATGTATGTATTATGAGCTCTTAAAAACAAATATCCCAGAAGAAAGGAATTCAGTAAATGAATAAAACATTCTTGGGTAGCCCAAGTGGCAGCTTAATAGCTTGTCCATTGGGACTTTCATATGATATAATGATGATAGCCATATAAATATATGGATAGATGAATAACTTCAATGGGGAGCTTGTTACAACTCTGCATACCACATCTGAAATGAAATCAAACTCTGAAAGTGCTGCCTGATGTGAAGGTCCAATTTTTCCAGTGCCAACCATGAAATTCTACCTAAAAATACACAAACTGTGTGTCTGTGTATGCATATGCATACACAGCTAAAACATGCTTTCAATAGCATACACACATATATACATATGTTCCTTCTAGGTGGAATTCAGTGTTTCAGAACTGATACAGATTGCACTGAACCTCTAAAACTTTGTAGACTATTGACATGACTGGATTTGCAGCAGTGTGTTTGAGATTAGGTCTTAGCCCTGGCTTTTTCTAAAAATTATAAGGCAATGGAATGGGAGCATAAGGTTGTCATGTTATATTGCCAAGGATATACACAACTTTTTCATTAGATTCACCTAATCACAGAGCTTTGTAAATATCTCCTCTGATGCCTGTCTGCCACAGCAGAGTCTGTAACCTTGGGTATGGCTAACCTGAAAGTAAGGTTTTAATTTTTTTTTTTTGGTGTGTGTGTGTTTTTTTGTAGCAATTAAATTTTTTAGGAAAACTGATTTCTAGTTCTGCTGGACTTGGAAACCCAGTGTTGATGACCCTTAAAGATGGAGAGAAACCAGTTCAGGCTGAACTATGGCATGAACAGGAGAAACTAGACCACCAAATGAGACATAAATAGGATATGACAATTCATTTCCTTACTTCAAAGAATAGGAAAATGAATTTCTAGGAGGTTGCTGAACTGTAATGAAAAAAGTCTAGGTGCTCATATGAAACATAACATCAGTCTCTATTGTAAACCAGCAAAAATTGACTTTCTCTTAGCAGGAGGAGAGACTGGTTTTGTAGTATAGAGAAGGGATGCTAAAGTGCTCTTCATGAAAGGCAGCAATACAGTGATAGTCTGATAATTGTTTTAATAATGCACATCACAGAAGAGGTCCAGTCTTTTATTTTTTCACGAGTTTTGTCTCTCTCTTTAGAATTTCTCATTCCCATTGTCTGCTTTTTCCTTGGCAGCACACTATATGTTGTACATGTGTGTACATATATATGTATATATATAAAACACAGTCAGCATTGTCTCACACACTAGTCTGAAGCAACAGCTTTTAGTGTCAGTACTCAAAAGTGATCACATAAAGGCCCATGAAAATAAGGGACTTTGATATTTTCATTACTGGTGGATTGATGAATGTTTGTTGTGCTGAAGAATAAGGTGCCACTGCTGATCTTTAAGCTGAATGAAATGGCAACAACAATGAAATAATCTTTCCTAGAGGAAGTAGAAAAATACTGTCCTGGGTCTCCTGGAGGTTACCCTGACCACAGGGAGACCTGTTTCCTCATGTACCCAAATCATATTGGAGAATTGTGCATATTTGATGTACAAACTGTATGGGACAAGATGTTAATCATAGGACTCACATGACATGTGCACAATAATTGAGTGGGCATATTCAGAAAAGGAACTGCCATATGGAGTTCTGGAGACACATGCCTGCTACTAGGGAATGCAGGTTCAGAAGGTGATACAGTCTTACATTTTTATTTTCTTTTTAAAGAATTTCCTTTTTTTTTTCTGTTGGTGTAATATAAAAGAAAATAAGAAGGAAACAAAGCAGGGTGAGAACTGCATATGAAAATAAGTGCATTGAAAGATAAGTGCCTTGAAAAATACTTGGGAGAATTGACCAAATTGATCTATCTGTTAAGCAATGGGATGTAGACTGTGGGATTGGAAAGTTAAGTATTGTGTGTGGACGTGACAACATCAGTGCAATAAATTGGTTGTCATTACTACTAAAACTGCAGTAATCATTCCATTACATTGGAGGTGATAATTAACACGAATTCACACTCCAAAACTTGAGTGCAATTTATAAATCTCCTTTGGGAAGTTGAAATCATGTTGGAAGTTTAAATTAACCTGTGTCATTATTGACAACTTTTCCTATCCTTTCCCACCCTGTATTCTAGCTTTGAGAAAACTACATTTTCAAGCAGCTTTTAAATGACAATGAAAACAACATGTGTGTGCAGTGGGTCTTAAGTCTTTTAAAACTGATTTTTATGATTTTCACTAGTAGCAGTGCATGTACTCTGTAACAGAGGCTTATTCCCACTGCCTTACTGTAAGCACCTGCCTGGTTTCCTCAGGCTCCTTTCCTCTGCTTTCAGTGGGAAGTGATAAGCAGGACTTGGCTCCCAGCTTCTGCAGCACCCTTCAGCTGCCTTCAGCCGCCTTCAGCCAGTGTCTCCACTTACTCTGTCTCCATTTATCCTAAAAATTTAGATCTTTGAAGTGAGGCAGTGGGCCTGTTCCACAACAGCACTGTATGGAGGAACTCCAGGTCTCCCCCAAATGCTGCTTATTAATTTCATTTGAATACTTATATTTATAATGAGCCTTTTCAAATCAACAAAAAAGTGCTCAGTGCTTTGAGATGGCTGGCGTGGCACAGACTGGATTAAGACAGACTGACAGCAGTGGAGCTGTGTGCCTTGTTCGTAGCCAAATCCTGCTTGGAGTTACCACTGCGAAACATAGTGTAAGCTGGAATTCAGTCCATCTGAGCAAGGATTCATTTATACCTTTGCTGGTCAGGGTGGCCCATTGGCAGCCGGACTGACTGTAGGTTGGAAGGGGCCTTCAGCTTTCTTAGTTTGGGCTGTTAGTAGTGCCCAGCATTTATTGGACATAGAGAAAAACAATGTTCCTCTGTGCTCTCTTTTAGGGTTTGTTACACAGTGCATTCACTGGAAGGGGGTGACCATAATTCCAGGTGAATTGTGGTCCATACACAAGAGTGAAGTCCTAAGGGCTATCTCAGCTGTGCTCTTTTCTTAACCTGAATTCTCAGCTGGGAGCTTTATCAAGCAGTTTTATTTTCTTCATTGTATTCTGCCTGTTCTCAGCACCAGGATATGCATATGCATATGTATATATACATCCAATTGCATTTAATTAGTTATAATTCTTCCTTAGTTTTGGTTTCTCTGAAGGTATCTATACTTAAAGAAATGACTGCTTAGTGATTTTTATATTCTGGTTATTCTTGGTGGCTCAAGTTTAATCATTCTTAACTGTCCATAAAGAAAAAGATAGCATTTGACTATCACAGTTCTGCATACATATGAAAATCCTGTCTCCTTTCCAAACACTGGGACTGAAAATGAGTTTTCCAATATGCTCTGAAAACAAACAAGTTTAGGGTTAGTTGTAGCTGCTGATAAATAAAACCCAATAATTTCTGTATGTGGTTCATCCTTCTATATAAATGTACACAAATATGTGTGCCTGATTTGCTTTGGTTATTATTCTGGACCATGTGCATGTGTATGTAGATGTGGCAGGTCTTTCATGTTGAAGAAGTGTACATATATACATATATGTATATATAAAATAGTTATATATATGTGCATGTATGTGCACATGCATGTACGCTACTCACACAACTGTGAAGATATACAAAGCTGGTGTGATTGTATGTGTGTGTGTGTGTGTGTTCTCCCTTCCTGTTTATTGGTGAATTGATATTATGTAGATTTTGTTTTTAATTAGAAATTTAATAAGTAATTTTGACATGTCACTTCACACTGCAGTTTTTATCTCTTGATCAACTATTTCCTCTCTTCTCTCTCTATCACAGGGTGAAAGAATGATGTGATGGAGGTGAATATGGGCCGCTGGTCAGGCTCACGGCTACCTCCGTCATGCCTTGTCCTTCTGATTGTCAAGTTCCTGGCCTCCATCTGCCAGGGGGTTCACGGGACTGCCCCTCTTGGCTTTCACTTCACACATTCCACTTACAATGCCACAGTGTACGAGAATTCTGCAGCCAGGACCTATGTCAACAGTCAGACGAGGATGGGCATTACCTTGGCTGACCTTTCATGGGATATCAAATACAAGATAGTGTCTGGTGATGATGAGGGCTTTTTTAAAGCAGAGGAAGTCATCATTGCTGACTTTTGCTTCCTCAGAATAAGGACTAAAGGTGGGAATTCTGCTATATTGAACAGAGAAATCCAGGACAACTATTTATTGATGGTAAAAGGGTCTGTCAGAGGAGAGGACTTGGAAGCATGGACTAAAGTGAACATCCAGGTTTTGGATATGAATGACCTAAGACCTTTGTTTTCACCAACCACATACTCTGTCACAATAGCAGAAAGCACTCCTTTAAGGACTAGCATTGCACAGGTGACTGCAACAGATGCGGATATTGGGTCCAATGGTGAATTTTATTATTACTTTAAAAATAAAGTTGATCTCTTCTCAGTTCATCCTACGAGTGGTGTTATCTCCTTAAGTGGCCGGTTGAATTACGATGAGAAGAACAGATATGACCTTGAGATTTTGGCAGTGGACCGTGGGATGAAGCTTTATGGAAACAATGGCGTAAGCAGCACTGCCAAGCTTTATGTTCACATTGAACGTATAAATGAACATGCTCCAACAATAAATGTAGTAACCCATATTCCATTCCCATCAGACAAGGAACCTACCTATGCAGTTGTTAACATTGATGACCTAGATGAAGGAGCCAATGGAGAAATAGAATCTGTTTCTATTGTGGCTGGAGACCCACTAGAACAGTTCTTTCTGACTAAAGAAGGTAAATGGATGAATGAGTACAAAATCAAAGAAAGAAAGCCTATTGACTGGGACAGCTTCCCATATGGTTATAACCTGACGCTCCAAGCGAAGGACAAAGGATCTCCTCAGAAATTTTCTGCGGTCAAACTGGTCCACATTGCTAGTCCCAAGAAAGAAAGTATCCCCCTGAAGTTTGAAAAGGAAGCATATGATGTTTTGATCAGTGAATTTTCACCTCCTGGTGTGGTGGTTGCAGTCATTAAGCTGATAACTGAGCCACAGGGTGTGGAATACAGAATATCTCCAAGTGAGGAAGCTGAGTACTTTAAGATCAATCCCAACACAGGCCTTATTACTACTGCTCGTCCTTTGAAAATCATTGAGAAGGACCTCTATGAATTAGAAGTGTATACAAACAAAGGTGGTGATTTAAAAGCACAGGTTACTGTCAGGTTAGAAGATGCCAACGATCACACTCCAGAGTTCCAGCAGCTCTCCTACAGCTCATTCGTCAATGAAAGTGTCCCTGTGGGGTCCAGCGTTCTGGCAGTCTCAGCAGTTGATCAAGACAGGGGAGAAAACGGATACATAACGTACAGTATCGCCAGTCTGAACTCACTGCCATTTACAATAAACCAGTTTACAGGAGTCATCAGCACATCTGAAGAACTGGATTTTGAGTCCTCACCAGAAAGCTACAGGTTCATTGTGAGAGCTTCCGACTGGGGTTCTCCCTACCGCCACGAAAGTGAGGTGAATGTCACCGTATACATAGGCAATGTCAATGATAACAAACCCCTCTTTGAAAAAGTGGCCTGTCAGGGAGTGATTTCTTCCGATTTTCCTGTTGGTGGTCACATCACTGCTGTTTCTGCTATAGACATAGATGAGTTAGAGCTTGTGAAGTACAAAATAATCTCTGGAAATGAACTTGGCATTTTTTATTTAAATCCTGACTCTGGTGTCCTGCAACTTAAAAAATCTCTAGTTAACTCTGGCATAAAGAACAGCAATTTTGGCCTTAAGATAACAGCAACTGACGGAGAGAACTTTGCTGATGCTATGTTTGTTAATATTTCAGTAGTTCATGGGAAAGTGTCTTCAAAGACCTTTAGCTGTAGAGAAACAAGAGTTGCTCAGAAGCTAGCAGAAAAATTGCTCAAAAAGGCAAAAGCAAATGTGAAGCTGAATTTGGAAGATGGTTTTCTTGATTTTTATTCAGTGAACAGGCAGGCACCTCATTTTGACAAATCCTTTCCTACTGATGTAAAGGTTTCAGAGGATCTGCCAGTTGGTGCCACCATCCTGAGGATAAAAGCCTATGATGCAGACTCAGGCTTTAATGGAAGAGTACTTTATACGATTTCTGATGGTAATGTAGACAGTTGTTTCAACATTGACATGGAGATGGGGATACTTAATGTTCTGATGCCCTTGGACCGTGAAAAAACAGAGCTCTATCTCCTTAATATTACGATTTATGATTTAGGTAGTCCACAGAAATCTGCATGGAGACTGCTGACTGTCACTGTGGAGGATGCAAATGATAACAAGCCTATTTTTTTACAGGACAGTTACTCAGTTAATATTTTAGAAAGTACAAGTCTTGGTACAGAGATTATCCAGGTAGAAGCCAGAGATAAAGACCTAGGCTCTAACGGTGAAGTGACCTACTCAGTACTGACAGACACCCATCAATTTGCTGTCAACAGTTCCACGGGAGTGGTGTATGTTGCAGACCAACTAGACCGGGAAGCAAAAGCAAACTACACGCTGAAGATTGAGGCTAGGGACAAAGCAGAGAGTGGGCACCAGCAGTTTTCCGTTGTGCCTCTGAAGGTTTTTTTGGATGACATTAACGATTGCTCTCCAGCCTTTATACCATCCAGCTACAGCGTGAAAGTCCTTGAGGACCTGCCGGTCGGCACTGTCATAGCCTGGTTGGAAACGCACGACCCAGACCTCGGCTTGGGAGGCCAGGTCCGCTACTCGCTGGTGAACGATTACAACGGGCGGTTTGAGATCGACAAGGCGAGTGGCGCCATCCGCTTGAACAAGGAGCTCGACTACGAGAAGCAGCAGTTCTACAACCTGACCGTGCGTGCCAAGGACAAGGGCCGCCCCGTTTCTCTCTCTTCTCTTTCCTTTGTGGAAGTTGAAGTGGTGGATGTTAATGAAAATCTTTATACCCCCTATTTTCCTGACTTTGCTGTCATTGGATCTGTAAAGGAAAACTCACGCATTGGTACAAGCGTTTTGCAAGTTGTTGCTCGAGATGAGGACTCTGGAAGAGATGGAGAGATCCAGTATTCCATCAGGGATGGCAGTGGCCTGGGGAGATTCAGCATAGATGAAGAAACTGGTGAGTTTTGTTTCTAATTACTTTTTCCCTTCATAGAGGTTTTTTGTAGAAGCAAAGCTTAGGCATAACGGTTTTCTACCCTTAGTTCTTCCTAACAGGCAAGATAAAATTATAAATAAGGTTTTCCAGGCACAGCAATGATATGATTTAATTACCTGGTTACATTCCTCACTCTGTGGATGTGAAATAGCGCATATTCCTTTTCAGCAGCTATGTGATGACTCCATTTAGAAAACAGTGATAGCTACAGAATGACTCGCTTACAATCACTGCATTATCTGTTGATCATTGTAAATTACCCAGGTCACCTCGACAGAGTCACAATACTCATGACCTTGAATCCAGTGTTAAATCCAAAGAAAGGAAATAAGGAGCATGAAACAAAGATTATTTTGTCCTAAAACATATTTTTGGTCTTGTTGTTGGGAGTCATTTTTCATGGGACTTAGTCTGGACTAATACGCCATCCTGTGTAATACAATTCCTTGTAGCGTGGTGTTAACAGTGTTGGTGTGCTTATGTAAAGATAGAAATCCAGGGAAACGTTAATATCTGTAAATGAACTGTGCTAGCTTTCCTTTGGTGGTGGTAGTATTATGAACATTGACATTAGAAAACATTGTTAATATAGTGAAAGTTTTTAAGATGCTGAACTTTACTACCACACCACTCTATTGGAAAAGGTTCAAAATACTAAATATAAAAGGGTGTCTAGTAAAACACTTAAAAAACTGGCTGTTTAAATGTCTGATGGTTGTTGGGAATAATGGTGCAGCTGTGCACCACTAGAAGTAGTGAGGAAATTAGAAAATATTAGTCAACAGTTTCAGAAATTATATTAAATATGTTAGGTCTGTGGGTTTACTGTGGTTTGTATATCTTTTTCTAAAGCTTTTAATTGAGAATGTGGTATTAAACATAAGATTAAAATGTATGTTTTGGCAAACTCAAACTGTTTAATCAAATGTCAACTTTCTAAACTGAACATTATGAAAAACAGACGACATTACAAATGCTGCAGCTCTCATCTAACTGTAAGCAGAGAAAAATATTTTTATTCTATTTTTACTGTAGTCTCTCTGCTACAGCTGTACACAGATGATGCAGTCAAAACCTTATGTCCAGAAACATCAAACTTGAGTGTCAGAAGTCAAGAGGCACCTAGTCTAATTTCCAGTAATGTTAAGAACTCAGATATCCTACAGTGCTAATAGCAGTTGAAGGCATTCAGGCTACATTATTTAGACAGTTGGACGTGTATTTAAATTTTACGCTCCTTCATTTGAAAATTTCGTCCTACCTACTTATTGAGTCACATCATCTTCATCTCCATGGGTTCTTTGTAAGGCAGTGGAAGGTTGGTCTAAATGCTGCAGTATTGATCTAGAAATCTCAAGATTCAACATTTATTGAACTTAAAAGAACTGGTAGGGAGAGTAACTCAGTGCATGGTTTTTTACCAGGTTTTTTACCCTGTGCCTAGACTGTAGAGGTGTAGAGAGTAGAGATTTTTAGCCTAGAACAAGTTAGGTCCCTTCTTCAGTAAAGCACAAATTGTGTTTTGATGTGGGAATTGCACTCAACATTCCACATTAAACATACTTTTTTTCTTTGCAAAATTGAAATACATTTTGTGGAGGGGAAAAAAGCCCCAAACCTTCCAAGATACAAATATTTTTCTGCCTTTCACTCTTTCATGAGTGTTACATGAAAATGAACCAACCTGTGCTATTTCATTAAATGATTCCAGAACAGACTTGATAATCCAGCAGATCAAAAGATTTGGGATTCTTGTTCTGTTTTCCCCAGATGTTCAATACAACATAAGCCTTCTTGAAAGCAACTTGCAGAACACTTTGGGTGCAGAGCTGCAGCCAGGGCAGTGTGGAGGGCAGGGCTTAGGGTTTACTCTGGGTCATGCTGTTGTAAGCCAAATGCAGAATTTGACCTTCTGTGTCAAATGGAACCCAACATTAATACTCTGCTGTTGAACTGATGGCAACTTAAATGCTGCTGAATGATGAATCAGCTTTCTAGCTGTAGAAAAGGGCTCAAGTCACATACTGAATTAATTTATAAAGAGATAGCTGTTTATTTACTTTCAGCGCAGTTCATTTGTCACTTTTAAACTGACCGACTCTATTGGCTTATGTACCGTCCCTCCTGAAATTTGTGAAGGTAAGCAGGAGCGTGAAGTACAACAAATCAATATTTTTGGCTGCTGCCTTAATGAAAAGACAACTGCAGCATCCATTATAATCATTAGGATATAAACTGGACCAAATTCATCCTGATATGTGAGCAGGCTGGACTGCAAGCAGGTCTGTGCTTTCAGCAAAATTCTGTTCAAGTGCATTGTTTTTATGTTTCTGAAATGTTACATCTTAATGGTGTTGCTGTGTGTGTTGAGTGAGATGTGCTTGTGCTCCCTGAGGCACACTGATTCTGAGGAGTTGAAATGATGCCAGAATACCTGAGGAGAAGCGGGCCTTCATGGTGAATATGTACTGCACTGTGCTGCTGCACATTTGTTGTCATGGTGGCTTCTTCTTACTCCACTACAGATGTTTACAGGTGCTTATAGATGCATCTGGAAAAAATGAGGCTCAGGGGAGGTCTCTCTCTCTACAACTGCCTGGAAGGAGGTTGTAGTGAGGTGGAGGTCAGTCTCTTCTCCAAGGAACAAGTGGCAGGATGAGAAGAAATGGCATGGGGAGGCTTAGATTGGGTATAAGGGAAAATTNACAGGCCAGGCTGCCCAGGGATGTGGTGGAATCACCATCCCTGAAAGTGTTCCTAAAAGTATGGCTGTTGCATTCAGGGTCATGGCTTAGTGATGGACTTGGCAGTGCTGGGTTAAGGACTCGATCATCTTAGAGGTTTCCAAGTTAAATGATTCTGTGATTCTATGATTTAACTCCACCAAGCTTGAACTCGCTTTCGGTGCGGGTTCCACAACTTTAAATTCTCCATTCAGATCTGAACAGTGGATTGCATATATATGCAAATCTGGATACTGTTGCAGTTTGATAAGAGATGTACCATGGAGATCAGCCTGGAATTCCCTTCCTACAGTGCTGCTCTTTGCCTTGTGTCATATAGAATTGGTTTGGAAGATTATGGTTGTTACAGCATTCGCTGCTAAATACTCCAGTTCATATGTCGTAGTAACCAGAAGCATAGCAAGTATTTGCCAGCTGGAAGTGTGAATCCCTTCCAGATTTGTTTCAGTGGATTTCCATTTCCAGGAGGCAGAGCCAGTACAAGTTTGTAAATAAATAGAAACTCTTTCCTGAAGTAGATGGCTGCACTTCCTGACATCCTCCAACCCATCCATGGTTTCCCACTAGTATCTTAGCCAGCAAATGAAATTTCTCATGGGTTTAGAAGTCAGTTCATGATTCAGAGCTAAAAATCTGGTTTAAGACTTTGCTAGAAGTTCAAAAAAAAGGAGAAACTTTTTTACTAATAGAGAACTCTTATTTCTAGATCACTTCCTCAGTGGATATTGTCACCAGATGCACAGTTCAAACATATTGATTTTCTATCTTCATTGGCCTGTTTATTGACTGTTGATATAAATGTCACAGGCTTTCCATTTAAGAACCTTGCATTGAGGAACACATAATGTGATCCTACCATTTGCAGTTTCTCTTTTTCCTTCTGTCTCCTGTTCAGAACTGGGGGTTTTTTTGATTGTTTTGGTGGTGGGGTTTTTTTTTTGTGTCACTCTCATTCTCTTGGAATCCAGAGATGTAATCTGTCATGAAATATGGTTGTCTGCAATGACAACTAGTCACTGCAGCCTTCTTCGAGTCAACAGAAAGAAACAGGCAATTGAAAAACATGATTCATTTTACCCTAATGTAAAAATATGAAATAAGCTGGATGAGTCATGCTGTGAAAATGTGCAAAGGTCCATGTGTAACCAGCTCAGGTAGAGGTGTACACTGAGTGCCTTGCTTTGGTCGGATGTAGCCCATCCCTGTTAACTGAAAACCAACTGTAAACAAGAGTATATACTGTCAGCTTTACTGCTAGGGAATTTGTGATGACTCCTCTCTACCAGATTCATGTTTTTAATCTAATTTCAGGAAATTACCTTTCAATATGAAACCCATACATAAGTGCACTTCTAGAAATAAAAAGTGGTTAAAAGGTTTTTAATAGTATAAGGGGTGAGAATTATGTAAATAATACTGATTTTTCATTTTCTGAGAATATAGTGTTAGAGCATCCCAACCTCTTTTCTACGTACAGAAATTAATCAATATCTGATATTTTGATCTTAGTTGCAGAAGTGAGGGGTAACCTTCCCCTTGGGCAGCTCTAGGGCTACAGAGAAGGTCAGGCCATTTGTTCGTCTTTGTTACTGCTTCCTGCCTGGTGTGCACCTCCACTCTCTTTGGCAGTCTGCTAATTGCAGTTCCGTAGAAGATTGTGTAAAACTCCCTCTTATATCTTCAGATTGTTGTAGCACAAAATGAGTAGAGATCTGTTAAAAATTTTTGTGGGATGAGGGTATGTTCTGAGTTTCCGTCATAGGGTTAGCTCTAATAATTATGACTACACTTCTGGAAATGGTCTCTGTCAGAGGTCCTACACTGCCTTATTAAAAACCTGGATTTTCTCAGCTCTGGTGTGTACACCCTCCTAGTGCTGATACCACAGCAAAGTGGTGTATTTTTGTTGTCTCAGGAGCTGGTGGTGAGTCCAATAAATACATATGTGTTTAAGATACCACCTGGGTGGCTAAGCTCTTTTCTGGCTGCAGTGGAAATTTGGACAACCAGTGAGACTTCCTAACTTCTTGAAAGGTTGAGTTAGATGAGATCAGTCCTAGCCTAAAAGCTGGAATCTTCCTTCTCATTTTTTAATGATTTGTAGTTCAGCTAAATGGCATTTTTTACTCCAGCTTCACTTTTTTAGCCTGGTATCTGTTTCTACATGTTAATGTAACAGCCTGACACTCGAAGAGTTTCTGTATTTACCGCTGCGCTACCCATGGATGAACTGGTAATAGAAAATGATCAAAAAGAGTACTGAAGGAGCAGAGAGACTACACACACTCATCATCTGCAGCAGGGGCTTTTGTAGGCCTTGTCAGAGCTGGTGTGGCAGCGCCCTGAGATGCAAGGGATCACTAACTCCACTGCATAGGTGGGAAAACTGAAGCAGTAAGTCTTTTGTTGGTTCTCCAGAAAACATTGACACACCTTAAGTCCATTGAAATTGAATATGAAGATAAAACAATGGTATTAATTAAATGCTTACGGGATCTTTAATGTTCTTGCAAAGCCCATAAGCATGGACTTTATTAATGCTTTCAAAACTTACTAACTTTATTTCCAAAGTTGTTCAGGAACCTCAGTCCCCTGATTTTCATTAAAACTTTAAATTTAGGCATTAGCTGACACTAATTTCTACCCCTGTAGAGGACCTCTGATAAGAATGCAAGCTGGAGATGACCCTGTTAACTTCTTCTCTTTAGGCATTTCAGCCCTGAAATTCACATTAACAAGCCAGTCCTGTCTTTCACAGTGCTGAAAGCTTAAAGGTACTGTTAAATGGAGGTAGAGTTCAAGTTATTACTCACTCCATGGGTTTATTTATGGTGCTAAGGACACTGGTCTGATCTTCTGTTTGGATACTTCAAGAGTGATAGAAATTCCTGACGAACTGTGCCTAGAGAAGGCAGTTGGTGTTGGAAAACCTTAATCATGGCTTCAAATGACGAACAATGGAAACAAGAAACACCACATTATATAGTTTACGATAAACCAGGCCAGTCTGCACTGTTACATCTATTTGGCAGAAAGGAACGAATTTATTGCTTCAGACTCTTTGCATCTTATAGCTGTCTTCTAAAATAGTTTTCAATTATTATGTATGCAGGTTGAGGGATATTTTCATTTACTACAGTTTGAGTGGTTTGATAAATATTAATGTGGGGCCATTGCTAGCATTTCCTTGAAACAAAAGAAAGTAAAATGAAAATTATTTGTGATATGTTTTTTTCCCTCTCACTTTTTAATTTTATGAAGGCATGTAGTAGCTAGTGGGTGGATCTGGGTGGACTCACTGGGAGAATTGAATTCACTGTAGAGTTTTAAGACATTAGTATTATGGATGTTCTTCATCTTCCTGGAGAGTGCAGGCAGATTTCATTACCAAAGCCAGTATTTTAGACCCACTTTATTATGCCAGGCTTCAAACCCCAGTTTTCAAAGTAACTTCAGGCCTTACCACAAGAGAAGGGCCAGTGGGTGTTGCTGGGACGTGGCTTGGGAAAGAGAGATGCTCACAGGGGTGGCACTTGTAGCAGTCACTTACTACGAGTTCATCGTCCCTCGGCACATCCATGGTGTCTCTCCTGAGCAGCCTCTTTGGGAAGGAGTGTGCCAGATGGATCACAGAGCACAGTCCTGGCCAAAATCTGGTCTGTCAGCCTGTATCTGTGTCAGGCATGAATAAAGCATTCCTGAAAGCAGCTATTTCTGAGCCTGTGGTACTGTGTTATCATTGTTCTGTGAGTTATCTCTGGCAGCTTTTAGCAGTGCAAGTGTTCTTTCATATGAGATTTCCAGTTTTAGGAAAACAATAATTAACATTTTTCTTTTTCTTTAAAATTAGTTGTGGTACAAAATCCTATAATTTTTATACAAATTCCGTGCCTGTGTGTTTATAATTTCCCTGTCATTTCTAGATGTAAATTCATAAGGAACAAGGCTTATCTTAGTTTCACTGGAGCAAATTTGTTTAACTTTTTTTTTTTAGTAATATGAACCCTAAAACAATGCATCAGCTTATGAAAATATTTACTTTAAAGGGCTCTTAGTATCATTCTGACATACTTTCAAAGTTTCCTAAGTGAAGCCAGTCATGCAGAATTGTTCCATTCAAGCTGTTCAGCTCTCTAGGCTTTATACCCCATAAAACAGCTCACAACGTACAATTTTTATAGCCAGCTGTAATTTGCATGCTTTCCCTTCTTTGGAAAATGTTTAGAGAATCTCCTTTATTATTCAGGATGCTCCTGGTGGTAGGACATTTTGTCTCAATCTCCGAGTAATTTATTTATTAATAAAGAAATGTGTAGTCTGTATTTCCTCCTGTCACCTTTATTACCCTTGAGAGATGTTTCCAAGAGCATTTTGTATTATGTGTTGTGTTATTATCTCCCTGAGTGTATAATCCCAGAAGTGACCCCTGTATGAGCTTGTGCCTCATCATCCATTAAATTATACCCAGGTGCTCTGGCAGAAAGCTTTTCTCCAAGGTGCCAGCAAAGGGACCAAGCCGCAAGGTAGTGACTTGGATGATATTACAGGAAAATTGACTTTCAGTGCCTGGTGTTCAGTCTGAGCATGCAAGCACCAGCTTTATCCTGGCATAATTTCAGACCATGATCAGCAGTTCATGGTAGTTCAGAGGAAACTGGGGAAAAATCCATTTTAGCTGTTCCAAAGCACCAATGGAAGCCAAGGGGCATTGAGAAGCGATGTTGTTAGTGCAAAACTGCGGATTTACGAGCATATGGAAGGCAGTACAAGCAGTCCTCTCTTCCTGGGATATACAGAGGAGGAGCTTTGGACAATGTCTAAGATTACGTGGAACCATTTTGTTGTACTGCCTAATCCTTTCCCGCAACAAGTCCAAGAGAGAGAAATCTCCACTGCCCGATAAATTTGAGGATGCCTTCTGCTGTCTGACCTTGCAGCAGGTTGTGTGGCTTTTTAGGGAGCAGTAGAACTGGACAGAGCTAATCAGGAATTGGTGGGGCTGGTTTGGAGTGGTTGCACTGGACTGACCACATATCTCTTTCCCTGCTTTGAGTACACAGGCCGGCTCCAGGATTTACCTTGGAAGCTGGATTAAAGGGTACTTTTTATAAAGCTGTTTGCAGTTCAAGGACTGCAAGTAATGGTGAATCAGGCAGTTGCTTGGAAAGCTTTTCCAAGCTTTCATTGCTCTCACGGCTAAAAAATTGTGTCATATTTTAAGGCTGTTTGGCTAATTTCAGTGTTCAAGTCTTGGAACTTGTTAGGTGTTTGCCAACAAGGTAAAAATAAAGTAAAATTTAAAAATCCTTCCACTGTCACATCTCTTTGAATTCACATATACATATTTACCTGAAAATAGATGTTTGGAGATGAGCTTTTGTAGCTTGTAGAACAGACTCTTTTAATCTGTAGTCTGCTGTTTAATGTAAACATCTTTATTACATTTTATACACTTATGGTGTCTTATTATCATTGAAGTGTTGCCAGTAGGAAATAACTGAGAGAAAGCCAAACAGAGTGCATGTGGGAAGAGGGTTCTCGTTGCAGTTGGTTTGCATTAGGTGTTTGCACTAACACATTTCTGTGCTTCTCAGAGTTAAGTTGTTCACTGGCAGTGACCTGCTGGTCATTTTGTCCACGGTTAACAAAAAAGGGGTGGATTCGCTCAGTTGTGGTAAATTTGTCACAAGTGTTGCTGCAGCATTCCGTGAGAGTGTGAAGATGCAGGACTGTGCTTTGTTTCATCTGTGCTTTCTGTATTGGGAAAATGAGAAAGAAAAGGGGGAGTGTGGGTCTGCAGAGGTCTGTGGTACCCTCCAGCATATCTTTCACGTAAGTGATTGGGGACAGACATCCAGACATGTTGTGGAGCTTACCTATCCCTCATTGAGATGCATGTGTTGATTTTTTGCTCTTAGATGTCCCCACATTGCAGCTGTTACCCACTGGAGACAGTCTGGTAACCACAACCCCCCTTGAGAGGGAGGAAGTCTGAAGCTACTTCTCTTAGGAAATGCTTTCCAATTACTTTGATGATATTTTCTTCTTGGAGTTGAGCAAAATGTGCTCACTGTACATGTATGAGTAACAATTCCTCATGAGAATTGGTAAGGTGGGAATTGTAAAAGTGGAAAACTGAGGGACTGGAAAGTTCAGAGGCTAAGGAGATGCTAAGGCCTGTGTCTGGCTCAAGCTAGTTGACTGCTTTTGCCAATGAAAATCAGTCTTTAGTTCTAAACCTGAGCTCATGGCCATTAGCACTGGCAAATAATAATCCTAGCAACTATAAGGAATTAAATTAAACTCTTCTGGTTTGTTTTCTGTCAGGACTAATTACGAAGTGTTCACACTGGCGTGAGAGTGATCTGATTGTGTGTGGTTTCAACAGCTCTCTGCTTCCACAATGTGATGGAAAGATATTCCTGTCTTTTGCAGCTGAAGCCTTCGGTTTTTTAGTTTTACTAAAACACGCATAGCAAATAAATTTCTCATTTTAGATCAGTGCAGCCCATAATTACATATATGCATCTTTATTTGGAGACTTTTCATCTTCATTTGAAAATTTTACTGAGAATTTGTGTTCTACAAATACAACTTTACACATAGGTCATTAAAATTGGTTTTGCTTCTCACCAGTGGTTCAGTTTATAAGGTAAAGGTTTTGCAAAAAGAAAAAAACCAAACTGTACTGTGAATCAGCTAAATTTTTAATAACTTTTTTGTTCCCCAAAACTTTATTTTTGTAAGAGAATAACTGTGGCATTTAATTGAATTTGCCAAAACACTTCACAGTTCCAGAACACCTTTCATCTAAAGTACACAAATTACTTTCCTCATTTTAATGGAGGAAACTCTTTGATGTACCATGTTTATGTAGTTTCCCATTTTACTGAAAGGTGTAGATAAGTTAACAGTTTGAGGTTTTTTTCTCTTTTTTTGGAGGGAGGGAATGATAATCCAGAAATTCATTAAAATCAGTGAGAATGTCAGGTGTTCAGCATCTCTGTGATGAAGCTGTACTTAGCCATTGCATATAGTGGTGGATGGGACAGAGTTTCCTGACCCTCAGCATGTCCTTCTCCACGAGACCACGCTTTTTACACTATGCAGGGTCTTGGAGCTTGTTTTAAAAGGACTAGATTTTACTGTTACTTCTTGAGATGGTTAGTAAGAATGAAATGGTTTGGTTTGCTCTGCTCTACTTACACTGGCTATATTAGTTTGGTTTGGGTTTTTTTCCTTTACTTTAATTACCATTAGGCAGTAACTCTTAGATGATGACAGGTTGGTCCAAGCCATCATCAGTGATTAATGCAGCCTCCTCTGGGGTGATGACCTTCTGTTTTGCTGTGAGGGAAAGAGCAGTGGATAGTTAGAGGCTCCAGCAGTGTGGCCCAATACAGGGATAACAGAGTCCCTGGGCTGCCCACAGTTCTCAGCGCAGAAACCTCAGTGGGCCTTTGAGGCTGATTCTTTTGGGTGTCACTGAGTGCTCTGAGCAGCTTTGGGGGCTTCCCAGTATGGGACGGGCTTCCCAGTATGGAGCTGCCTCCCTCACTTTACCCTTTCCCTTTTCCCTTTTTCAGAGACACTCTCCTCATCCTTCTCTTTCAGGAAATCCTGAATACAGCAGATTGAGCCCATGTGCACTACTGGTACAGCTTCCATTGAAACCTAACAAACCTTTAATGTGCTGTTTTCACTGCCACAGTACCAGGGTAGGGCAGTGTGTTTCATGCCTTCTGTACCTCAAATTAGTGGTATGTCTTCATCTCCACGATGAGCAGTTACACCAGCCATTTGCTAATGAGATGAGCTGCTTTTTGCAAGTGTGTGGCTCCTTTGCATCGCAGTGTGGCTCTGCCTTTAATGAGGTATCTTCCTTTTTGGAACATTCAGTGTGGGCAGTAGTTCGGTGTGGGCATGAGTTCAGTGTGGGCAGCAAGCTGCTTCTGAGGTACAGAGTGTCGTGCTGGAAAAAGACAAAATAATCAAAAAGGAAGATTGTGCCCATAGTGACATTTGTAGAGGAGATGGGGGCTGTTTATGAGGCAGAGCCAGGACTGGCATTTAGCTGTGCTGGCTAAAGGGTAAATAGCAAAATCTGTTTAGGAAATGTGACCTAACAAATTTAGGACTGCTGACTCTAAAGTTTGGCCCTCCATCAATTTATTGTCAAAACCCATTGCAGCTTCTCTCTAAAAATGGTAGGTAATATCTAAATTATGTTGGAATTCTCTCAGCTATACAGATTGAATTTATTGGTGCTGGAAGTAGAAAAAAATTCAGCTGGTAGATGCTGGTGGCTGTAGCCATTGCTGTGTTGCAAAGTGCTGTACTCCTATATTGTTAGAAACACAGAAGGGTTCCTGTTGTCTTTTGTGTAAACATACCAGTGTCTAAAACTTTTTGCATATGCTTCTGCTCTTCATGGGGATTTCCTTTAATTGCCTAAGCTCTCATAATGAACATTAATCTGTCACTGGCAAAGATAAAATCCAGCTAATTCTCTGAAAATCTGTTTCTCTTTCTCTGTACCCACAAATTAAAACTCCTCAACAGTTGGAAGCTCTATCTAGACAATGAACGTGGTCAGAAATAACTGTGTGGTCGCACTGTCAGGCATAATTCATTCCACTTGGACAAGAGAGTTTGGACTCTCCTGAAGAGTCCCTGGAGGGGACGGGAGCCTCTGGTAAAGGAGCCATGGATCCCCTTTACCTGGTCACCTGGATCCAGGAGACACAGTCTTCCCAGCGAGGTTCCTAAAGGATTGATCTAAACAAAAGAAACCCCGAAACCAACCAAGCAAACAAAAAACTCAACAAACTTTTGCTTTATTAACTTCAATGGCTTCTGAAGAATGCTGTCTTTTCAATAAAATAAGGCTGTGATTGCCAGCTCCTTTTACACCTGACATACATATGTTCTGACCACAACAGAGGCAGCCTGTTCCTGGTCCTGACTGTTGTTTCCTACCACTTCCCCTCAGGGACTCTGTTTTTTTCCGATAGCCACTTGGTGAATCATTTAAAGATAGCAATGAGAAAAGAACTCATCTTTGTTTTGAGAGAAAGAGTGGGTGGATCAGTCCCGTGGTTGCATTTATGGGCATTGCAAACACAAGCCATTTTGGTGGAGGTGGAGAAGGGGATCAGGTGCAAAGCAAAGTATTGCATTGCCCTTTTGATACTTGTGGTCCTGTGGGTGTGAGAGGATCCATGCACAGAGCAGCAGTGGTGTAATTCATGTCGTTGAAATTCATACTGAGATGTATTAGACATTTAATTGTTGATATGGGAAATTTGTAATTTCCTATTTGGTAAAGGCTGCTTAATGGAGAGTTGTCCTCATAAACCAGAAGTGATTTTAGCAGGATGGAGGAATGGCTTGGAAATAACACATGGCAAAACCTAGTGCTTTATCCTAGCTTTGGTGTGGAAGAGGCAGCTGTGATGGAGTGAGCAAGATGTGTGCTAGCATGGGGATTTGGTGTGTTAGCTGATGAGGATGCTTATTTGCTGTGTGCTGTTTATGATGTGGGTCCCTGAGCCTTGAGCTGAAATCACAAGTCAGAACAGCTATCAGATGGCTAAAGCTGCTTACTACATGTTGCAGAGAGAGACAGAATCCCTCTGGCAATATAACTAACCTTTTCATGCCTCACTTTACCTGTCTGTACAATAAGTCTAATGATCATCACGTTGTCAAAGGCAGTTTTGTGCCAGTTGTGATGCTTGCATGATTAATGGCTTTAAAATGCTGTCAGTGATTTTGATGGAAATACGTATCAAAATGCAGTGCACCAAATGTGTAATGCAGTCACTTGATATTTGGAGAGTGTTAAAAGAGAAGTCCCTTCAGGAGTCACTTCTTCCCAGTCTGATCTCCCAGGAGAACTGTAGCATCACAGTGACCTATTTGAGCCAGTACATTTATTCCAAATAATTAACTATAGAATTGTCACATTGACTGTGCTGGACGTCCCCAACAGCCATGTGCTCAGGTTGCTCAATCATTCCTTTCAGCCTTCCAGGGGTGAGCGATGCTTCAGAGCCTGGCTTACTGCAGTGCTGGGTGGAAACAAAATGCTAAATAAATTTCAGGATCAAGTGAGACAAATCCTTACTCTTGCTCCCTGCATGCCATAATCGCTGTGTCTCCATTTGACCTGGCCAAGGGGCTGGCTGTAGCTTTGTGCTGCAAGTAGTCCTATGATGCATCATTTTAAAGGGATAAAACATACAACTACAGAATTTTTTTTAGCCATTCTTCCCAGTTGTGGAGCTGGTGGAAAGGTCTATTGGACATTTGCCTTGGGAAAGCATTCCTTTCAAGATATAATGGGAGATCATTTTGGTGGAATAAGAATTTTTTTGGAGTTATGCTTCTGCCTCTCAGGTGCCGTGGGAAAAAGCTGGTTCGGTGTTCCTGAGATGGGTAATACGTTCTGTGATGCCATAAATAATTTGTCAAGGTCCCAGGCTAAGATGGGGCTTTGCTATTAACCAGAACCAGGATTTTCATGCCGTATTATCCCCCAGAAAGTGGGAGGACCTCCAGCCCAGCATGCCCCCCCTGGCTGCAGGACAGTAGACAGCAGAGCATGCTGGAAATGTGCAGTCTTTGTGTCCATGCCATGGTTTGATGGGTGCCATGTGAGCAAAGCAAGGAGGGAAAGAAGAGAGCAGAGCACAGCAGAAGCTCATTTGAGGATTCTCTCATCATTTACCTAAATAAATAGTTCTGTCAGCTGCTAGCTAACTTGCCTGCTTAGAGTATTTTCCATGTCAATACGGAGCACTGCCACGGTGTCCTTTCTTTAAAGTCAGTACGAGGCTCACCAGAGGTGACAGGAATTAATCTGAGCAACTAATTCCCATTTTTGGGCTTGGGGCCAGGAAGTTTGAGGCAGCATACATAAGCTGGGAAGGCAGATTAATGCTGCCTGCAGCACGTGGTATTTTGGCTCAAAAATGTTCTGAAGGAAAATGTGTCTAGCATGGCTTCACTGCATTGCCAAAACATTTGCTGTGTTGTGTGGCATAGAAGGTAGTAGTTGTTTTAGGGCAGCATGCTCTGCCATCTCATATTCCTTCCATTTTTCCAGTTAGTTTCCATTTTTCCATTAAGTTTCAGTAAACTTAAGACTTCTTCCCTGCAGGCAGAATTGCAGACCTCTCCTTCTTCATGTGATGCTTGACTGTCTCAGTTTTTCTGGGATTTTTTTGATTTTATTTTCTAGTGGAAGTGTCTTTCTTCCCAGTACAGTCTAAATTCTAAGCTATTCCCCATCAAAACCCAGGTTGTCTCCACCTCACAGTGCTTTAACTCTAGAACCAGTTGGGGGTTTTTTTCAGTTTTTCACTAACTGGAGCTAAGCACAGGGCTGGAAATTTTCCTAAAGATTTCACGAATCTGTAGTGGTTGGGTATAATCTCATGTGCCAGTGTTGCAGCCTGGCCTGTCTGTATGAACAGGACTAGCTAGTGCAGGAAAGAATTTTTTTATTTAATAGAAGTACCTAAGGTCTAGGCAAACACAAAGATTATTGATGCCACAACCTTGATTGAGTTCCTTGATGTCACTAAAGTTTATTTATTTATTTATTGAATTGTATGTTCGAAAGATGTGGAAGCTTTGGTATAGAAGACATTACAAAGACTTTAAAGAATTATTCAACTACATGGCAATAAAAAAGATTTCCCTATCCCTAATCATTCATATATTATCCTTTTTCTTGTGAAAATAGCTTTGTGTTTCTAATCAGCCAGTAAGGAAGTTGGTCTCTAGGTAGTGATATTGCTAATGGTGATAAGCAAATGCAATGCAGAAAAAGTCATGCTGAAGGTAATGTCCCCTGGTCCTTGTCACCAGCCTCCGTTTTGACTTTTTCATTTGTGGTGGCAATGAGTGATGTCAAGAGTGTCTCCTGGGCAACATACTGCCTGTGTGGTTTACGGTCCACTATTCTAGAGAAACTGCAATATTCTGCTTCATTCTGAAGAGAGCTTTAAAAACATAAAAAAGTTGGGAAAATATTATCTGTCTTTTAAAAACAAGATTCATGAACAGATGTGTGCATCTATTCTGTCACCATACAGATGGGCAGAAAACATTTAGTTGTCATGGCAACAAAATGTATAGTTCCACAAATGAAAAAGAAATATATAAAAGAAAAGTATTTGTCTTGCCAGTTGTTATATCATGGCAGCAGCTGCTGAATTTGAGTTTTATTGTCCTGAAACTTCAACTCAAAGTCCTCTAGACCACGTTTCTCATTAACACAATACATGTATCCTGTAGGCTTCCTGCAGTTTGCCTTCAGATCTCTTTTCTCTGGGAAGCATTGGCATTTTCATCTCTAGTTATTTATTTAGATGTGATTTCTCTCTTGAATGGGCACAGGACAGTACGCAGTAGATGGATATCTCTGTTCTCATGAAGCAGCTCCTAGATGAATTAACATTCTAGTTTGTTATTAACTGAGATTTCCATATTGCTGAGCATGATGGGTTGTACCCTCAATAATAGAGTGAAACAGGAACTGTTTAGGCTGTAATCAAAATTCCTGTATATCTGTATATAAAATGAGCAGCACAAAATAATGTAGCATATTTGTATTATTCATTGGGATACTCTGCTCTGAAAAACCAGTCCTTGAAAATGAAATGACACAATTCAAATGACTGTGTTGTGGTGGTGGCAAGGTCACTTGCCCATCAGCATGGAGCACCTGCATCCCTGGGGGCTTAACCCATGGCAGTGATGGCCCTTGAGGGTGCCCTTGGTTCCTCCATGATGTCTGAAATTGTCATACAAGCACCCATTGGATGTGCCCCCATGCCGCTGCAGGGTGCTGCTGTTTTACCTGGGGCACAAGTACAAGATTTGTGCTAATGCCAGCAGGAATTATGGTATTTGGCAATGAGCTCATGAAGGGATAGCAGAAATTAAGGAACTGTCAGTAGTAAACTCGGAGCCATCATCAAAATTCCTTTTACTCCTTCGTCTGGCTGGATTCTTTTAGGCTGCTTTTTAAATTGTTTCCCAAAAAAGAAAAGTGAGAGTTTTATCTTTCACCTGACTTTATTTCTAGGTGCTGATACCAGTTGTCTGCTTTGTTGGTTTTGTATAATATTGCAAATGTTTAGGGTGCATCCTCTTGGTCACTGCAAATGAGGTGTGTAGCCATTTTCATTTAAATGACCTTTTTTTTTTTTCCTTAGCTGCTTGAGGCAGTGTTTCTTTTTTGGAATAAATAAAGAGAAGGCCAGGCTCTCTGAAGGTCAAAACTGTTTATAGAGCTCTTCCTTGCTTGGCTTTTATTTAAAAAAAAAAAAAAATTAAATTGGGATTTTTGGGATTTTAGGATTAGTTAATGTATTTACCCAGCCTTTAAAAGGTAATTTTCATGGGATAGAGATATCTTGTTTACAATATGTATAAACAGATTAAAAGGAATTAATTTAATTGTGTAAAACTGTAAATAATCTCCTGCCTTCTTCTGTGAACCTGTCATACCTTCAGTTGTGCGGCACTTCCTATTTCTACTTCTTCTTAATCTTCAATTAAGTAGAAAGCTTTCTCCCATTTTTTAATTCTGTCTCTTATTTCCTTCCAAAGCCTTCTCTAGCAGTTTCATACATACCCTGGTATGTCCTCTCTTCCTGTCTGTCTGTCATGGATTTTTATTCTCTGCCACCTGCACTGGTCCCCGATTCAGCTGAATGCTTTTAACCCAATGAAGCCAGTGGGATTTAAATATGTCTGAGTGTTTGGGAATGGGATTAGCTTTACTGAATGCAGCCTTTTATTATGAAAGCAATGTTTCAGTCTACATCTACAGTTGTGTAGATGAAGAGCTGAGCCAGAGGTAAAAAACCACTGAGAATAAAGATGTGCTCACACAGTCGGCTTGCAACGTCTGAATGTTGAAGAGTCTTCTGTTGGTATGGTTTAGGCTTTTAAATTCCATAAATCCAAATGCCTGTTGCCAGAGCTCAAATCCATCAGTCACAAGACTGGTCCATCCTGCTCTATCTTTTCGTCTTCACCAGCACAATCTTGTTCCTACCTAAGAAGAAGAAGTGACTGAACAGTCAGCCTTGTCATAAATGCCAGTGTTTTAATTTACATCACCTAACAAGAAACTGTCCTCACCGAGGATGATTTCTCATCTCCTCCTCCTTTCACCATTGCTGTTTGTTTCTTCTCTTTCATTTGCACAGTCCTTTAGTCTTTACTCTTTGTATAGAAGGGGTCAACACTGTGATACCTTCTGCTTTATTCACAAAACAGTAAATCTTCATGTTGAATTGCTGCCAGACCCTTGTATTGTCTCTTGCAATGATCTCTCTCTTTTCTAATGACTGCAGGCTTCTCTTTCCAGGACTGGTGGCTCTCCCTCAAAGGGTCTTGCCTTGCACAGACCCAGTGTCTTCTCCTTTCTTTTATTAATCTCAGCCTTGCCGTGCTCCTGCTGTTCTTCAGAGTAGTGCAGGTAATGAAGAAGCACAAAGTGCTGCTGGAAGTCAGATTTCCTAAGTCTTTTGTTTGGTTGGTTTGAAAATCCAGCTTTGTTTCTACATGCGCAGAAAGGCCAAGAGCCTCAAGAACACCAGTGTCCTCAGGCTTTCCTACATGGATAACTTTGTGTGTTTCTGTGTCAGAACTTAATGATTGAGCTTACCAGGGCTAAGTGGTTCACTGAGCTTAGCCCTTATGTAGTGGATGGCTTCCCTGCTGTACTGGGTTGACCCTGGCTGGATTCCAGGCACCCACCTAAGCCGTTCTATTACTTCCCTCTGCAACTGGACAGTGGAGAGAAATTATAACGAAGGATCCATGGGTAGAGTTAAGGACAGAGAGAGATACTTATCAAACACTGTCACAGGCAAAACAGACTCAAATAGGGGATATTGATTGAATTTATTACTAACAAAATCAGAGAAGGATAGTGAAAAGTAAAAACAGACCTGAAAACACCTTCCCCGCACCCCTCCCTCCTTCCCAGCTCCACTTGTTCCCCCTCGGTGGTTCAGGGAGGCAGGGAATGGGGGTTATGGTCAGTTCATCACACATTGTTCCTATCACTGCTAAGGCAGAAAAGTCTTTCTCCTGCCCCAGCGTGGGGTTCCTCCCACGGGAGGCAGTTCTCCACCAAGTTCTCCAGCATTAGTCCACTTCATAGACAACAGTTCTCCATGAACTGCTTCAGTGTGGGTCACTCTTCACAGTGTACAGTCCTTCAGCTACCGCCTGTCCCAGCGTGGGTCCCCCACAAGGTACAAGTCCTACCAGAAAACCTGCTCCACTGTGGGCTCGTCTCTTCACAGGTCTGCAGATCCCTACCCAGGACTCTGTTCCAGCTCAGGCCTCCCATGGGTCCACAGCCTCCTCTCAGGCATCCACATGCTCCGTAGTGGGTCTCCTCCACGGACTGCGTGGACCTTTGTTCTACCATGGGCCTCCCTGGGCTGCAGGGGCACAGCTGCCTCACCACGGGCTGCACCACGGCCTGCAGGGGAACCTCAGCTCCGGTTTCTGGAGCACCTCCTGCCCCTCCCTCTGCACTGACCTTGGTGTCTGCAGGGCTGTTCCTCTCACATATTCTAACCCTGCTCTTCTCTGGCACAATTACATCTGTGCAGTAACTTCTTCTTTTCATCTTCTTAAATAACATTATCACAGAGGTGTTACCACCATTCCTGATTGGCTCAGCCTTGGCCAGTGGCACATCCATCTTGGAGCCACCTGACATTGTCTCTGCTGGACATGGGGGAAGTTTCTGTCAGCTTCTCACAGAAGCCACCCTGTAGTCCCCCACTACCAAAACCTGGCCATGAAAACTCAATATACCTGCCCATGGTGGGAGGGTTGGAAGCACATCCGTAGTGAAAGAAGGCATCTTTAAGGTGCCTTCCGAGCCGAGCCGTTCTATAATGCTGTGATTCCATGAGTCTAATTTTGCCCAGCAGTAGCTGGCAGGTGCCCTGGCTCTTCCATTGGGAGAGTTCCCTCAACAGAGCACAGCTCACTTTTTCAGAGGTGCCTGCCATGGCTCTTGCTCCATTTGCAGTGCGACAGACTTCAGCAGTATGCCAGCTAGAAAACTTCCAATGTTATTTTTCTCTCAGGGTGCATATCACTCGTGTGATCGTTGGGTCTGATCTCACTTGTGTGTGCTAGAGCTTACTGCCTTCTTAAAAATGTGCATGCAGCATGGAAAGATTCATGGATATGAGCCCTCGCTAGTTCACAACCGGTAAATGAGCTAATGATGATACATCTTCCCCTCCCTGCTGCACTCAGAATTTTTATTGCAAGGCCAGTGTCATTTGTTTTCATCTCTAGCAAATCCTCCCTACATCCTTCTCCATCCTAATCATTTCCTTTGAAAAACACCTACTGCAGTGACCTCCATTTGACTATGAAATTGAAGCACTAATCAGCAGGGCTGGTATCCATGAGGTTTTTAAAGTGTTGTATAGTACAGACCCCTTTCAAGCTACATTAGCCCCCAAAAGGCAGCACTTTTAAACAATACAGAGCCAGATACTTCCTTATACAAACTTTGGTCTCAGCATCAACCTCCCTTCTTAGAAGTAAATTTAAGAAGACAATTTGAGTGTAACTGTTTGCAAAATACGAAGTTCACCACTAGTTTAACCCAGGCTAATAGGTATCATGTAAAGTTGAACAGATTAAGGCAAAGTGCTTTCCAGGCTCAGGAGCAGCCTGCATGGGATTTTCCTTGTGAAAATTTTAATTATGGATCTTGGTGTCCTCTGGTTCTGCCTGAATAGTGAGCCCTGCCACGAGTGTCTGCTTTATGAATGGCACTTTCACATGCCAATGGCACTCAAAGCAGTCATAAATCCCTATTTTAATGTCAAATGCTTGGATGTACATAGCTCCTCTTTCAAGTAGGAGCCAGGATGTGAAGATTGGAGTGCATGCCTCGGTGGAGGGAGATTTTCTGAATTTTGGAAGGTGACTTGGACAGGTCATGCTCTTATCTAAAGAAATGGATTTCCGCTGAGTTTTGAAAAGGACAAATGTATGTCTGCATTATGTATTTATTACCTAGTGTCAAGAAGCAAATTACGGTTTTGGCAGATCTGTGTAATAGATGTCCATAAGAGATTCTAGCAGTCTAAGCTGAATGAAAAAGCAGATTTGTGGACTAACATGTCTGTAAAAGGAATTATGTTTTGACTTTGTGCAAGATTTGTTAAAATATATTTTTGTTCTGTTTGGGTAGTGGTACATTGGATAACTGCATGTGTGGGTGTACAGAAGCCTGCTGAATGGTGTATTTTTTTAATAGAAATAATTCAGTTCCTGAGTTTTTTTGAGTACATGATGAAGTCATAAGTATCAGTCATTGTAATTACCTTGACCTTGCAGGTAATTTAATGATCTTCCTCACCCACTGCGTTATGACCTTAGGCCCTCATTTTAAATGTCCCAAATGTGGGGACATTTATTCTGGAAGACTTTTATTAGTGCAGGGATGCGTGACTGTGTTTGGACAGAGGGTAGAAATTCATGCTACTTTTTCTTATAAATATTTTTGGACACAGTCAGTATGCAGAGTGCTCCTGCTTTCCCTGTCACAGGAAGCCTTCTTCTACCTTCTCAGCATCCACCTTGGGGCTGACTTCATCTCCAGATACTGCCCCTCTTCCCACAGCAGATGTACTGATTAAGGGTAGTTTCCTTTTTGCCACTTCGGCCCCTTCTTTCTCAGCCTCATCATTACTTCAGTGATGTCCAAGTGTCTGGCATGATGACAAATAAGCCCTTCCATGCGCTGCTGATTCAGAGAGCTGAATCTGAATCCTGACATGTCCCTGGCCTCTCCCTGAGACCATGTTTCTAGCTGCAGTTCATGCATTTTTAAAAATAATTATATTTCTAGCACATTAGGAGGCCCCCTCTTGTCTTCATACCTAATTAGTCATTCCCTAAGTATATACCATGGTGCCTCCCAAATTACTTGCACCGTGGGGGAATACAGTTCTCTGTCTCCTGAATGCAGTCTGTTTTGTGCTTCATGGGAGTGATGGATTTGTCTCATGGATAAACTTACTGAGAACATTTTTCATAACTTCTCAGCTTGAGGCATGTTTATGTTTTGAATCAAATACCACATTTTTTGAGGTTTCTCTTTTTTGAGAAGGGATGGGGTGGAGTTTCTTAGTGTTTCTCCTGATGGTCTCCTTAGTCCTTTAAGGGTCCCATTCTCCCTGTTTGAGCTACTTATTTCTTATATTCCAGCAACATTGTATCATTTTGTAGCTTTTTGGCACCTTCTGGTTGACTACCAGTTCCTGAACTTGAAAAAGAACCTTTAATGTTCTTCGTATGTTTCTCAGCGCATACATATTTAACTCTCAGCATTGCTCCCTGGGTTTAGCTGGAAGGAGATGCTCACCATGAAATAAAGCTAATCAAATGATGAAACTCTAGTCACACTTTGAACTCCTAATTTAATGAAAAAATCACCCGAACTATAAAGTGTGTAATTATGCTGATTTTCCTGACATTTGGGTCACAAATGGATTCTTCCTTGTGTACAGATGACATCAATTAATACCTGTTAGATCTTTCTGGTAAGCCACAGATGTAGCAGTGTTTTTTGATTAAGTGGGCTTTTATTCTTGCTAAACTATGAAGTGAGTCTTTCTGTAATACTTCTTCTGGTCAGGTACCTGGAGATTTCAGTTTTTGTCCTAATGCTACAAGGCTGTACCATGGAAAGTTCCTTACACTGGGAACATATCTTCTTGGAGAATAAGTATTTCAAGATAAAAAAGAATATTTTCAACTAATTTAATTTTCCATTTACATGGAAATACAGATTTGTATGGAATATTCGTAATGTTCATTTCTATATTGTTGAAAGAAGACAGCTACAAAGGCTGTAGTTCTGTGTTTATACCCCAGCAGTTTGGCAGAGCAACAGAGGTACAAAGTTCCCCGGGCTAATCTTCATTGCTAATGTCCAGAATGAAGGGGACAATGCTGCCCAGTTTCCATGCTAAGGCAGCTCTGTCTTCTCTACTGCAGAGGTGTGCTGGGTTAGGTGGGAGGCTGATGTGAATGCTGAAACTGGAGTGACTTCACGGACTAATGCTGTTCAGGCCATTTCTTGGCAAATTCCTATTACACATAAATGAATCTTCCTACCATATGGTAAGAGGTAAGCATTGCATGACTAAATGAAAAAACAAATTCCAGTTGAGACTGAGAGTAAGGATCCATGTTTCTGATGTCATGTTGTTCTTAGGGGAACATTTTCCCCCTTAAAATATCTTAAGCACTTTTAAGGAAATTCCTATTTCTATAGCATGCAGTGCGTATGGAGTATGTAATAGGGTTATATATATACATATATATTTTTTACATTTATAAATAAATATATGCAAATTGCATTGTAATACTTTTCTCTAGGTTTTTTTATAAATCTCTCTAGGAAATACTGATTTTTCTCCTTTCAGTGTCATGCTTAGAACTTAGCTCCTTGCTTCACTATGTTATTATTCTTTGATATTTCATTAATTCTGACTAAATTTTGTTGAATGATAAGCATAGTTCTTACTTCTACAGAAATGCTAATAAAGGCTGGAATGCCATACTTGGGATTTTTATTGAATTTAATTAATAACAAAGTGAGCTAATCAGGTAACATTCACCTTGAACTTTTTCCTTTAAAGGGAGATAATTTCTCATCTCTTGCATTTTTGTATTAGGTGGAAATTTTCCAAGCACATTCTGACAGCTACATTTGAATATCTTTGTAGAGTCTAGTTAAATATTCTGTAAGCACTGCTGCTTAGTGATCTAATGAGCACAATACCAGTCTCTTGCCACATTAGACTGCTGATTCTTTACAGTCAGGAAATGCATCTGGATGCATTCAGCATGTAGAGTTGTTGTCAATTTGTGTTATTTAATACAATAGGAAATAAAATATTTTTTAAAGTACTTAAGTGCTGACAAATTATAATTTTTAATTGAGTTGAGTGCTTTTATTCTGTACCCTGAAGAAACTCTTCATTTTAGGGCATTTGGTAGAAAACTGTATCAGTGCTGTAAAATAATGACATTATTTCACAGCTATGTGTTAGCTTATGTTTTAGGTTCGTCCATATGCAAAAGTATTCACTTTTTTTCTTAATGGAGTAACTGAATGTGGATTTTACTGGAGTGTTGCCAGCTTCAACCTATTTTCTGTATGAACTATTAAGACAAAAGAAACTCCTTTAAATAGGTATTCAGAACATGATATTATGGATGTAATTCATAAAGCTGCAAGAATGATTTCAAGAAGAAAAAGTAAGGCTGTATAAAATTACATTATAAATCTCAAGCTGGAGAGGGGAGGAGGGGGAGGAAGATGTCAGAACGGTAAAGAAATTACCCTGGTCTTCAGGGAGAGAAATGTTAATCCAACACTGAGTGTCTTTGAAAACTTCACCCTTTAGTATTCGTATACTTATGACTGTGCCTAGAACACTGCACACTGGAAGTGCATTAAAAGAATATGATTAAGGTGACAAAGTCAAAAAACTTGCAAGTTGGGGGAAATACCTGTGTGAATCTAGTCTGTACACTCTCTGCATTGTCGTGTACTCTTTATTTATATGATCGTTAGTAGTAACAGTAGCATTTTTGCATGATCTTTGTTATTCAAGCACAGTATTTTGGGGACTGTTCATTACTTTGCTTTTCTCTTGTCCTTCATTTATTGTGGCCCAATTCACTATTTTTTAACATATTTTTAAACAGGATAAATTCCATTATATTTAACTGGGATTCCTTTGATGCTCTTCACTCCCTGTATGTTACACTCACTGTATGTTACTTTATTTTCACCACGAACCTAACTGGCTGTGTGAATTATGGTTAGGATTCAGCCCCGAGTCGTGTCTTGCGTATGGACACGATGTCAGGCGTTTCTGGGTGTGAACCTGTGTTTGGTCACCTGAGGGGCTGGCAGGGCCATTTCACACGTCCCAGCATTGCCGACCCTGTCTCCTGCTAGAACTGCAGAGGAGTACCAGTCCCTGCATAATTTCTGTCATATCTGTCAGACCCTTGAGGATGCCTCAGGTAATATACTGGAGAACCTTAAATGGCACTAAATGCCAGCGTGGAGGGAACTGATTTTTTAGATGTTCATTGAGCTTGAGGGGAGTGTAGGTGTTTGGCTCACATGGATCTACATTTAGGAATCTGAGTCTGGAGTTGGACTCCATCCTTTATATTAATGTTAATAACACATTGCAGGTGGGGAACAGAGGCCCAAAGAAATTAAGACAGGAAATACACAGAAATTTTATGGTCTGATTTTTCAGAAAATACAACAATCTGTATTTCAAAGCATATCAGAAAATTGCAGAACCTTTTAGACTGGGAGGTTCTCTAGCTCATCCTCTTGCTCCAGCCTGATCTAACCTCAGAGTTGAGTCCAGTTGCTCCAGGCAGGCCTTGTTAAAATTTGTTGAGAAAATGTCTCTGGGAAGCCTGTTCCAGTGTTTAATCACACTTAGGACAATAAGTTTTTACTTAGTTCTAACAGAGGTTTCTTTTGCTTCCACTTGTGATGGAGGTACCTCTCTGTGCTCTGTCTTGTCCACAGCCTCTCTTTAGATGGGAAGACTGCAGTGAGATTTCCCTCTGCCACCACTAACCTTTTCTTCCCAATCTAAACAGACGCAGTTCCCTTATCATCTTCTCATCCATTGCATGCTTGGGCCCTCTGACAGTCTTACTGGATAGACATCAGTTTGTCATCAGCTCCTGGCACTGGGGAGTCTAAAGTGGGCCTGCTGTTCCATTATCACTGCATGACACACTGCTGGCTTGTGCCCTGTTGCCCACCAGAACCACTGCGACTTTTTCCTCTGACCTGTTCCCACTGGGCTCCAGCCCATATGGATGAATAGCAAATCCCAGTGCAGGATTTGATACCAGTCTTCACTGAAGTTTTGGGTAGTTCTTGTCAACTGTTCTCATGGCAGTCATTCTTCCATCTTATTGTAGTGCCTCTGAAGAGAAGCCTTGTTCCCCACAATATCCATTGTTCCTTCTAAACTGGTGCATTTTTTTTTGCAAACTTGGCAATGGCCTCTCGTAGAAAATACATTTTTTTAAACTTTTTAAAATGGGTTTCACCAATTCAATTCTTGAATACGTTATTAATTTAAACTGAACTGTAGGAAAAGGTTGAGTTGAAGGCAGGTATGTGGCGTAGAAGGTTAGTGAAGAAATGCTTGATAATAGGGTAAACTTTCAAACAAATGAAAAGAGATACTTTTGAAATTAATTTCTAGCAATTTTAGTGTCAGCACTGCAGCCCAACTATTTTAGCCAAGTTAATAAAACGTGTTTATAAAATTACATGTGTACATTTACTTTATGTTGTGAGAGCAATTCCAAGTATGAGGACTTCCCATTTCACAAATTGGCAGTTTCCCTAACTGTGTATAGAAGTACTTTCAGTGATGGCTTTCAGTGATGGCTGTGAAATGTAATGATGGCAAAGGGAAAGCAGACGTGGTTGCAAATATAGCATTGAACTCAAAAGGTGACTCTGTGTTGAGTACAAGCTCGATCTTCGCCCCGTGGGGTGAGAGGGACCAAGTTCTGCCTGGCTGTGGGAGCCAGAGGGCATCAAGGAGAAGTTTATTTGCAGCCTAGTCTGGATTATGTATTTGGCACACTTGCTGGCGTTGTGTTTTGCCACTCAGATGGTGTAGTGCGTGTTTAACGTGACGTCGGTTGTCTGGAAATTGCCTGTTGTGTCCAGGCCCTTCAGCTTCCTCTGTAACAGGTTCTTCTGAGGATGGTTTGCCCTCTGGAAACGGCTGTCTCTCTCCACTGACTGCACAGCAAGTCTATCAGATCAGATTGCACCAGACACCAAACTTTTAGACATGTAAGGATAGTTGTGGAGAAGTTGTACCCTTAAATAAAATACAAACTGACTTCCATAACTGCAGAAAATGACACCAATTTTGTTGCTTAACATTTGCCTTTTGCATTAGGAAACCAGACCCAGAAGCATTTTGATTTTTGCTTTTAGACTCTGTGATCTGCAGTTTTAGTTAATCTTAGTTTTTTTTTTGCTGTGGCCACATCACATCACCTGGGCAAAATGTAGTATGTCCATGGAGCAGAGCCCAGCTGAGCCCAGGCGTGGAGACAGGATGGGCGGTGCATTCAGTAGAGCTGATGTGCTGGCAAAATGATGGGAGTAAGTGGAGTATCATATAGGAGTTTCATAACCCTTTGGATACATGGAGTGAGATTTAAAGTCAACCATGAGTGATCGAGAGTCAGCTGTCTCTCCCCCTATGTCCATGTTTGGTGAACTTTTGTGTTCTTCTCCTGGTTCTGCTGCCATCTGATTTGAATGAACTTCATCTCTGCTTCTTCACTCTGTTCTTCCGTGCCATAATTTAGGTGCATTATAAGCTCTTTGTTTTATTGTTAGTCTTGGCAAAATATGACTACAGTTTTACATTTCTGAGATTATAGGGGGGAAAAAATGATTTCTCTCTTCTTCTCTTTCACCCAGAATCATGTCTGAATGTTGTGAGCTTGAAAAAGGAGCTTTTATTCATGAAGATTTCAAGATAAGGTCTTGCATTTTTTTCCATAGCAGATTTCAGGTTAAGACTCTAATTTAAATGCATTTGAAGTCAAAGTATGTTATTTCCTTTTAATTTGAAAGGAAGATGGATTTTAAAGCAATGCTTATAGGATGGCTTGGATGTTCTGTAAATTGTTTGTATAAATTATATGAGAATAAATAGCAGAGAGCTTTAACTCTTCCCTTCTAATTTTCCTTGGATTTGAACTTGTTTATTCAGAAGTTAGAGAGTATCATTTGTGGCATTTACATTATACTGAAAATCATCTGCTCTCCATTTTCATTATTTTTCATGCTGTGAGGTTCCTGGGTTCCTTTATTTCCATGGAGTTGGACAGTCAGGGCAGATGGAGAATCAGAGAATCCTTTATCCAGGAATGTTACCCGTTTTCTTTCTCTACCCTACATCTTTTACAGCTTGCCATATTTTGTCCATCTGGTATTTATAGCAGTTTTAGCAATTTCAAATTTCTTTTCCTCTTACATTCCCTCAGAAAGTAAAATGAAGTAAAGAGGAACGCAGATGCCGCAACTCTCAGCTTGAGAATCATAGAATCAGGGAATGGTTTGTATTGGAAGGAACCTCAAAGATCATCTAGTTCCAATGCTTCTGCTGTTAGCTGGGATGCCAGGCACTAGATCAGGTTGCCCAGGGCCCCATCTAACCTGGCCTTGAACACTTCCAGGGATGGGGCATTCACAGCTTCTCTGGGCAGCCTGTTCCAGTGTCTCACCACCTTCACAATACGGAATTTCTTCCTATTGTCTAACCTAACCCTGGCATCTTTCAGTTGGAAGTCATTCCCCCTTGTCCTATCACTACACGCCCTTGTGAAAAATCCCTCTCCGGCTTTTTTGTAAACTCCCTTTAGGTATTGGAAGGCTGTTAGAAGGTCTCCCTGGAGCCTTCTCTTCTCCAGGCTGAACAACCCCACCTCTCTCAGCCTGTCTTTGTAGGAGAGGTGCTCCAGCCTTCTGATCGTCTTCATGGCTCTCCTGTGGACTCACTGCATGTCCTTCTTGTGTTGGGACCCCAGAGCTGGATGCAGCACTGCAGTTGGGCTCTCACAGGGGCACAGCAGAGGGGCAGCGTCCCCTCCCTCGCCCTGCTGGCCACGTGGCTTCTGATGCAGCCCAGGACAGTTGACTTTCTGTGCTGTGAGCACGCACCGTTGGCTCATGTCCAGCTTCTCATCCATGAGAGCACCTGGGTCCTTCACCACAGGGCTGCTCTAAGTGACTTCTTCTTGAAGTCTGTGCTCCTGTCTGGGATTGTCCCACCCCAGGTGTGCAGCTCCTTGCACTTAGACTTACTGAATTCATGAGGTTCAAGGGAAGTGCTTGGATTTATGGAGGTTTCCTGTTTACATGCCATGTACTAGTCTTGTGTCACAGGATTACTTCTGGCAGAATTTAAAAAAAAAAATTTGAAGAAATTTGTAAGGGCTTATGACGTTGTTTGTGGAAACATAATTATTAATTTATAGCCCTGGGCTGATAACATTGCCATGTGATATCAGCTTGATAACTTGCAAAAAGTCATTTGAAGGTACCCTGTATTTTAAATGGGATTTTTTGAAAGCTATGAAGATTTATCATTATTGATGTTAACAATTTTGGAAGGGATATTAGATCTTGTGCTTCAGAGTTTCATCCAGTTTCTGAGTTATCTTCTGTTGTGGCCTCGTGTTACTTTAATAATAACCCGAACATCAAATGAGATTGAAGTCTGGATGGCTTGTAAGCCCATTTGTCACTGTCATAACCTACTTGTGGTTCCTAGGCTCTGGGTTAGACCAGTGTGTGACTTCTGCTGTCCAGACACAGTATTTCAAAGGAGGAGATTATTCCTTCTGTAGAGATCTGCTGATACAATCCTTGAGGAAGGCCAGTAAACTGGAGATATTTTGGGTCTAGTCCTGTTTAGATGAAAACATAGTGTTTTATCAGTTTTAATTTCGTATTTTATGTTTACATGCTTTTGGGTTTTATTTTAATGTTTGAAGAGTTAAGTATATAAAATCATGTGGCCACTGAAAAATGACAATTCCTGACTCAGAAATTAAAGTCCGGAGGCTATTCCCGGTATTTCCTGTGTTTAGCAGGATGTGTTACCCACGTTAGTAGGTGTCAGTGCCAAGGGTTTGGGGAGCTCCTGTCACTCCGCACAGCGGTTTCCATCGGCCCTGCCTGTGCGTGACTGAGGCGCAGATCTGACTGCTGAAGTTCCACCTTCTCAGGTGAAGTAGCAGCCATGTGAGCAGAGAAACGACAGAAGCAATTCCACCGTAAGGGAATAAAATCTGGTGGTTTAGTTTTATATTACTCAATAAATTTCATTCTGTTTCTGAGAGAAAGTAGCACTGTCCATTAAAGTAAACAATTTCACAGTCCATTTGGCATCATACAATGAAAGGCTGAGTTCAAAGATTGCTGAGGTACATCCTGTTAGACAAAGGAGGATGTTCTAGTAAGTTTTATTATTATTTTATCCCCTCATGAAGTTTCTAGAAGTGGAGAGCCAAGTAACTAACAAGAATATTGGTGGTCTACATTTACTTTTGCTCCAGGTGCGTAGGGGCTAGAATCCACAGATGGAATTGGTTTCATCCATGGATATCTTCTATATTTTGAAGGTTCTTCCTTCTTGAATTGCTCCAAAAAGCCCAACCTGAACATTTTCACAAACGAAGAATCCAGCAAATTTAGGTCAGAATTGTCAACTAATTCAGTTCAATGTTTCAATTTTTTTATATTGTAGGTAATGTTAAGATTTGAAGCTGATTGTAAGCTTTTATAATGAACAGAGAAACTGAGCTTCTCAAATAGAAAATTCCTGTAATTGTTAATGTTTTTAACTTCCCAATTGTGAATTCATTTTATTAGTAGAAAAAAGAAAGAAAGAAAGAAACTTGGGAAAAGGTGTGTCTAATTGCACGATAGTTTTGGGGTAAAATTCCAAACTATTTTGAGTTTCTTCACTGGAAACAGCTTCCTATGAGTAAATGGAGAGCAAGTATCTGCCATAATTAGAGGAGAGTTTTTGACTGTTTCACACGGTCATCTTTTATGTTTGCAGCAACAGTTTTGTTAGGATTTTAATGTTAGAAGTTAAAAAGTTGTGTTTTGGAGGCACGCATAGGGGGCCTCTTTCTTCAGGAATTATAATTGAAATTAAATGATTAGCTTACAGTAGACTTACTAATCTTTTTACAGTGAAAATAGGACGATTTTTATCCCTGCTGTTCAGGTTCAAATGCAAAATCCCTGCCCTTTTTATATACTTTTTAATCATGGTGTTAGTCAAAGAGTAACTGTAGTTACTGAAGTGCCGTATTTAGGGTTGTTAATAGAGATAAATAATTTTTTTTTCTTCCCCTTTCATGATGGGTGTGAAGCACTTGTTCTGAATGCTGTATTAGTCATAGCCAAAAATAAACTGTCATATCCCGCTCCTTCTCCCATGTCTTCTCTTGCTCCTTATCTCAGGAGACTCCTGGGTTTCATGTTTCTATGTGACAGACCCATGCTAGAGCTCCGCTGCCTGGTGGCATGCTGCAATTCAGTTTTTAGTAAGCATCTGTCCCTCCTATGAGCAAAAGGGTGCACTTCCCTACTTCCCATCCCAAACCTCCAATGCCTGCTGGTTTACGTCCTGCTTGACCGAGGCCAGGGGATGCACCTCAGCACCTGTTGGCTGCATCCCTATGAAGTGCCTGGTTGAATCGTCCCAGCAGTGGGGCCTGCCAGGGCTGCTCCTGGCCACTGACGTCTGGGTGCCTCTGCAGGAAAGCAGGGAGCCCCAGAGTGCTGCTCCCGCAGTCCTGCTCCTGGCACGCCAAGGGAGATTTACTTGCCTTACCTTTTAGCTACAGGATAGGTGATGTACAGCAAGAGTGGCCGCAGGTCTTCCAGCAGGCTCTGGGCTCAGAAGGGACAATTTGGAGGCTTGCCAACAAAGTAACTTAGAAAAAGATATGAATGTAGGACAGAATGAAAAAAGAAAGTGTAAATGAAGGAAGCCAGCAGCTTGTATCAATTGTGTTGGGATTTGGCCTTGGGTTTAAGACTATCGAAGTCTTTTCTCAAGTCTTAAGGTTTCTTTTTTTTTTTTATGGTACATTTTTCCAAATTAGCATTTAATCATAACCAGGAGGAAGGAAGTAATCCTGTGGTACTTTGCACTACTGGAGGCTGTAATAGAGCCATCTCTGGGGAAATAGTGCTGTATTTTACTTTCTGTTGTATTTTCTACTGTTTAGTCTGGTTTAGTTCTAAAACGCTTCCTTGTTGTGGATGTCACAGCATTTTCCTTGAGATGCATTCAGATAGTAATCTCAGGCCAGATGCAGAATGAAGTGATCTGTCTGACATGTCTCAAGGAATAACAAAAGGCATCTTCAGTTTTCATGTTGCTGAATTGCTACACCTTGAGGCATCTAATTTCACTCTGTACATTTGGAACTGACATGGACATTGTGATTTTGCTCCCTCAAAGGATGTGAAACCTGGGGAGGGGGCTTTGGTGGGATTTTTTGTGGGTTTGGTTTTAATTTTTTTTCCCCTCAGGAATTACTTTTCAGTTGTAGAATTTCAGTTTGCTTTGTTTAATGTGAAGAGCTGCAACTTTTAAGGGTCAGAGAAAATTTGGCCTCTATAAGTGTGTGTTCTTTACCAGGGGAGAAATGAAAGAAGCATGATGTAGTTATATTTATTCTTCACCTGGGAAGAATTTATTCTTCCACACCTTTTGTGTTGCTTATAAAGTACCAGTCCCAAAGTAGTTGTCATGCCCCAAACTGCTCATATTTTACACATATTGACTTGCAAATTCCCCAGAAACCATTTCTGTTCAGTGCAGGAGTAAGTGGGATATCAGAGTGCCTGGGACATCCAGAAGCTGCTGGCCTGGCCTCTCCCAGCAACCCTGAAGTATTTATTTGCAGGTTGCCTGTCCCTGCAGCTACAAGGTCTGGTTTTATGAGTGACTCCAAACACCTCTCAGGGGACAGCAATGGGACTAGGATTCAGCACGATCTCTCCTTTCCAATACAGTTGGAGGAGATGTAAGATAAAAAAGGCAGAAGAAATGGGCTCTTGCCATAAGAGCAATAGAGTCCTCTGCAGGACACAATGCCACCTCTCCTAAGTGAAATACCTGAGACGGTTGGTTGGATGGTTTTGAGATGCAGTCATGGACAAGAACCTCTCTCTTTGAAGAGAGCTTCTCCTTGAATTTGTTCATCTGAATAGTCTGGATGGTGCACAAGAAAGGTCACTTTTAGTTCATCTTCCTTCACAACATGGGACACGTTGTGGACAGAGGTGAACTCTGTGCTTTTCAGATAAAGGCAATCAATACTAGAAGGAAATTATTTCAAGGAATGCAAGGAAGTTTTTACCTCACTGGAAATGTTATTCTTTTCAAAGCAAACCCTGAAACAATGTTGAAGGACTGCAACAACTGTCCCTTCAAGTTGAGGTCATCATCAGTGTGCCTCCTCACTCCCAAGTGCTGGATCCAAATGACTCCAGTAGTTTGCCCATAATGTTTGCTCCGATAATGAAATCCAGTCTATATATAGTGTTTTAAAATAAACGAATGGATTCAGTTTTATACACAAGCTCATTGATTTAATAAATAGATATTATTAAGTGTGTAAAGGTTGAAGGAAAGTTAGATAAAGACACCAGCTAATTAATCATGCAGGCTGAATATTTGTCCCTGAGCTATATTTGGCTACAGCTTAGCAAGTAAAATGTGAGTAGATCTGTGCTTGATTACATTGAAAGAACTCTGTGTTGGCAGGGGAGTGAAAGCAGGTTTTTATTTACTTTTAGGGACAAAAGCAGCATTCCTCTGACATGCCAGTTGTACTCCTTTACTGCTAACATCCCTGTTTGGAATAATTTACACCCAGCATGCAATTTACCCCACTGCTCTAAGCACCTTGCAGGATTTGGCCCCAGCAGATTAACATGCATTTACAAATCCAGCTGGCTGTTTGGAAGCTCCCAAAGGAGTACTTGATTGCCAATTACACTGTTTCTCCTTTCTATCAAATTGCCAAGAAACAGTAACTCAATTGATTTTAAATTATTTCTATCCCATGCAATCTCTAAGCCTTGGAAGCAGGTTATTTTGCTTAGTTGCATGGTGGTGTTTTACCCCAATGAATTGTGGGTTTGGAGTTGCTCATCATGTGCCCTGTTGGACTCCATTTAATAACTTGTTTGTGCTACATTAACCGTGTTTTCTATCAGATAATTCTGTCTTCCTGTTGGGAAACAATATCTCATAGTAACAGTAAACACAGCTTGTGTCTAGGTTTGGGCAGGTAAATTTCAAAACAGTGATAGGCATTTATTATTTTGTTTAAATAAAATATAAAGAAAGGTGTCACAGTCATAAAGGAATCAAGTTGCCTGTCACTATGAGAATAAACTGTCTTTGTTTATTCTTTGCAAACAATTATGTTAAAAGAAGATTCATCAGGCAGTGAATGCAAGCGTTCAGGGTTAAGTAGTTGCGGGGTGAAGACTGCCTGTCCTGTGGTGCCTTTCCTCTCTTGTGCCCTTGTGCAGTATCCACTGGTTTGAATTTAAAGGATTAAGTGGTTATTTTCACTGCAAATTCTTCCCTCCTTGAGTGGTGCTTGGGCTTGAACGACTGTTCAGCTTTTTTCTCTTCTGTATTCAAGTTGAAGTTTGTAGAGCAGCATTTGAATAGAGAATGATTAACATCCCAAAAAGCATCTTTCTGTAGATGATTCTGGGTGTCTGACTTGTCTGAACACATAGCCCTAGAAGGCACTGGATATGTGCTGGGAAAAGCTGGTGCCAGGAGTAGCTGCTGAGGATCACTACATCTGGAGGTGCCAGGGTAGGTGAGGGTGTGGTGTGTGTGGGTAGAAGCTGCCCATGAAGCCCTGGGTTCAGCGTATGTGTCTGTGGCAGAGGGGTTGGGATGCCGTTGCCCATGGAGTCTTCAGATGAGCTTCTGTTCTCCTAACCCCCTTTCCTCCTCCCTGCCTGCCTTCCAGCTCACGCAGGAAGTGTCATGAGCATCCTCATGATCAACAAGTGTCTTAGTTTGAAAGG
>WBMZ01007957.1:0-62597 GCA_013400975.1 Atrichornis clamosus | reverse complement strand
GGGGGAGAGGGGGACAGGGACAGAGCAACAGAAGGACAGGGGGACAGAGGGACAGGAACAGAGGGACAGGGACAGACAGACAGNACAGAGGGACAGGGACAGAGAGAGAGGGAGACAGGGACAGAGGGACAGGGACAGACGGACAGGGACAGAGAGACAGGAACAGAGGGACAGAGGGACAGGGACAGATGGACAGAGGGACAGGGACAGAGGGACAGTGGGATGGGGACGGGGGGACAGGGACAGAGGGACTGTGGGATGGGGACAGAGGGACAGAGGGACCGGGACAGAGGGATGGGAACACCACCAGGATCGGGACACTGGGACAGGATTAGCGGGACGGGGACACCGGGACGGGGTTTGGGAACAGCCGCCAAGGCAGGGAAACAGCCCCAGCAGAGAGGGAACGGGCAGGGAGCGGGGCAGGATGGACGGGAGAGCAGCAGCAGCCCGGGGCACAGCAGGCCTGGCATCCCCTGGGCGCTGCGGCCGCGGACAGACCCGTTTGCAGCCCCTTCGCTGCTCCACACCTCCACACCCGAATAAAACACCAGACACACTGCAATATTTTTCTCAGGAAAAGCCATTGATCGTGGTCTGAAGAGGTCCAGGCTAGAGGGAGAAAAGCCGAGTGCAGGGAGTTAAGGGGTAATTAAGGCAAACAGGACCAGCAGCGCTTCCCACGCCCTGCTGCACTCAAGCGAGCAGGCAGAGCCGGGGAAGGATCCCCCCTTGGCTGGGCTTGGCTGGACACTGACACGGACCCCCCACGCTCGAATGAGACAGAGCTGGTAAGGAAGGGATGTCCCTGCCTTTGCAGGATTCCTCACGAAAACCTTCTGCAACTGCTGTGCTCCACGGCTGGGTTTAAATTTTATCTCTGTGCTCTGCCCTTTTCTTTCTCTGGAGTTTTTTGGACTGCTTTTTAAGCTCACAGCTGTGAGCTGTCAGAGGGGAGATGAGGAATGGTTCTGGTTTCTGCACTGTGTCTCAGACTAGGAATGATGGGTCAGGCTCTTGGGGAGGAAGGAGCACTGGCTGAGTCAGGCTCAGGTACTCACTGCCTCTGCTAGCACTCCTTCCCTGCTGTGGTTGCTGAGTGCAGGTGACCGTCAATCGCTGAGTGACGTTCTGTAGGTGATTGATAAAGCTGTCCAACTAAAATGACCATGTAAGTGCAGCAGGTTTGGAATGGAGACAGTACCCATTCATTTGCTTCTTGCAGTCAGAGAAGTCCATATGGCCCTTAGCAATGCTGAAAATCCCATGATTGGAGCAAGCTGCTCAAATTCATCTCTCTTCTAGGAACCAGTGTGTTCTCGGGAAGTTTTAGTTCTTTGAGCACGAGTCTCTCATAACTTTTATGTACAAATTCGGGGTTTGGAAAGAGGCTGGCTTGACAGCCCTGTAGCCTGTAAGTCAGCTGTCAATCAACAGCACAGTGACAGCACACACTGCAGTAGCAATGCAATTCCCCACATAGCCACCCTCAGACAGAGAGATAAGGACCTGGTTCCAGAGCTTCTGCCACTTTCACTTTCCTTTATTTTTACAAAAAAACCATGGAAGAGTTCTCCTTTCCCTCACTGATGTACTAACCCATCTTTCCAGACCGGGAAAAAAAAATCAAAGTGCAGAGATCAGATAAGAGCCTTGGGAAGCAAAGAATTTCTGAAGAGATGTGAGGAGATCTGAAGGGGAAAAGGGGAGCAGAATATTTGATCAGCAAACTTCTCTGAAGCTGTCTAGTTAGAGCAGGGTTCTAAGATGTGGGGACGTTTATCTTTTATCTCAGGACCCTTGAACTCCTCAGGTTACGTGGGGATTGAGCTTAGCACACCCCTCAGGGGCACCTATTCACAAACCTGTGAGCTGGTACCCCTTGGAGCTGCGGGAAGACACCTCTGTGGAATCAGCTACTGTTAGTCTAACTGCTCTGAAGGGGAGTTCAGCCTCTTCAAAGGCTCAGAGCACATCTGTGTCACTGCCCCACCTTGTTTGCTGGGGTTGTCTCAGAGGGACTCCTTGCAGTGACCCCCCTCTCCGTGTGCAGCTGGGCAGCTGTGCAGGCCCACACTGGGAAGTGGAGTCACACGAAGTATCGTGGTGGAAAAAAAGAGAAAGGAATATTCCTGTTTGCCACGGATAGAGGAGGAATTCTCACACCTCAGAGGGGTTGTGCTCAGTTTCATGAAATCCAGTTAATTTCCTCTTACTCTCTTTTATCTTCTGCTAGAGGATGAAGAGACTTGGTTTAGGTATGCAATGGATTTAGACCAAAACTGTCAGCATTAAAATCTGTGTCATTCTTGCACTAATTTGGAAGGGGGTGTGGGGGGGAGCAGGGGAAGAGCAGAAGATCCAGGTTTAGACACCACAGTTTGGGGAATTAGTGCTGAAGTCCAAGACAGCTTGAGTGCCAGCAAGCACTGGAATTAAGCTGATAAGAGAGCTGGAGAGGTTGTAGAAGCTGTCATTATAGACAGCTGAATATTTTGAGCAAATATCTGACAGCTGGGGGATGATTTGACAGCACTGAAACACGGGAGAATTGGGATGAGAGATGCTGTCGGTAAAGGTGTGGGATCTGAAAGCTGGGGGTGTCCCACAGGGGCTGAAGTCAGGACAACGAGCCAAACGTGTGCCACCCACTCGCTGGACAACTGCACTGCCAGGCTGAGGTTTGTGAGGCTGAAGGAAGGTCAGTTTTTATTGCCAATGGGTGTAGCTGGCATTACTCCTTGCTCGCCTCTGCTCCTCCAGTTCTGGGCAGGACATGTCCCAGTGGGCTGTTTTTCCTTACTGGAAAAAAAAATCAGACATATGTGGCAACATCTTAATTTGCCTCATGAACTATGTGAAATAAATACTTTTCATGCTGCCAATCTAGTTTCCTAAACTTGAAATATGACTAGTGGTGGTGCTACCATATTGGCCTGTTAAGAATAAATAGTTCAAGAGGAAATATTTCATTGAATACCACAGGCCATGGCTGTCATTTGCAGGATTTCTTTACAATCAGCTGCTTTTCCATCAATGTCAGTTCCACTTACATAGCAAATTGTAATCTGGTGTCAGAAACAATGTCTGAGGAGGGCATTCCCCACGGCTGATGGCCTTGTCTACAATTCTGGTTGTGTTCCAGCACATCATAGCCACATCCTGAGACCCAGCCTCTACAAACAGCTGCATAGTGCAAATTCTCTTTATAGTATACACAATGTAGCCCTCACTGAATATTTGGCTTCTAATGGTCTCACTGTATTTTGGATCAAATCCTGTTTCCCACTGACTGCTCTGATTAACAACATAAACAGATGTGCTTTATCAGCTGGACACTCTCTTGAAATGTCACAAACAACAGGTAACAGTCAGCAATAACCAGCTTATTAACACTCTTGCCCCTGCGAACTTAAAAATATTACTTGAGAGGAATGGAGTTTCTCAGACTACTTTACGTATGGAACAGAAGCAAGATACTTTTTACTGCCTTTTCTCTAATCTATTTTTCTATTATAAAAAGTTAAACAGCAACAAAAAAACTTAGAAATTTGGGGGAAATGTTTCTACAAGCAGGGATCTTCCTTGGACATTTTCTAGGTGCTACGGGACCTCACCTTGTGAAAGCTTTAGTGGTTTATTTTACATAGTATGAATGCTCTTGCTCGATTTCAACAGCATTCTTACCAGATGATGAATTAGGCATAACTCTGCTAGATGAGCCCAGCTAGACAGCAACTGCACTTACCTCAAACACATTAATGCTTTATTTGCTGCTTCTTACAACACACGTGCTGCCCTCAGAGACATTGGTCAGGAAGTTTTAAGGATAGGCAGGGAATGCACCGTTTGGAAAACAGAGTCCCTTAGCACAAATCACACTCTCAAATGGTGTGTTCTGGTTAAAGCAGGAAAATTCAGCTGCTGCTTGCAACTATAAAGCCTTGTTGCGATTGGGGTTGTGCCCACAAAGATCAAACTGCGCGTTCTCCTGAGGTTATTGCTAACATTAAACAACCCTCTGTAGCGGTTCACATCAAGCCGGTCCCACTGTGAATCCCTAGGATCAAACACGTTTCCTGGTGTTCTCACGGCGTTCCGAGGGCTCCTTACTCCACCGAGTGGCCGGTCACTCCACTGCCCGTCTGTCAGCAGCACAGGGCATCCGCGGGCCGAGGCTGCCAAGAAAAGTAGCACAGAAGCCGGAGGTGAATGGACAGCATGGGTAAAGAAAGCTTTCTCCCTCTTCCAACAAGTCCCACAGTCCAAATGCCCCGGGGCCAAACCTCTCCTTGGTACATTCCAGAAACCTCCCTGCTGCCTTAGGGACAGTACCTGTCCACTTTTCTCTGACGAGCTCCAATTAGTTGGGCAGACTTACAATTCCCTCAGATCGTAACATGCAATGAATGGCGTCTGGCAACCTCTTGAAAGCAATGAAATGTTTAAATCTCCAGGACAGCCCTGTGAAAAGCAGACCCACTGTAGTATTTTCAACTTCTAGCCCCAGTAGGGCTGTCAAGTGACACACAGACATTTCTCTCTGGCTCTAACAAGCAAATCACATTAACAGACCTAAGCCCCAGATTCTTGAAGACCTTTTTTTCCTCTTTTCCCTGCCTCAATTTGTTAAAAAATAAATGAATCATCTGGAAAATCATCTAGCAGCTGTAACAGACTGAGGATGCACTGCAGTGTATTTTCTTTAGCCTAACTCACACATAACACAGTATATGAACTGTTCAAAGTTCTCTTACTGCTTCAAGTACTGCTTCCTACAATTTTGTTTATTTTATCCTATCCAAGATGGACTACACAACATCTGAATAAATATGTTCCATCTGCAGCTTTATTTCCATCTACAGGAATGTAATTCCCAGATACTGTCGTATTTAGCAAGGAGAAATGGGAGAGAATAATAAAATTAGAACATGATATACCATACTGATGCTAATGCCAAACAGTCATCACTTGTGTCTCCAAACAGACTGTGTGAGAGGAGTCCAAGTTGGCTGACAGTGGGAGAGAAAGGACAGAACAAAAATATTTATACAAGAGAAGGTAGGTGCAGCATCATTATTGCTGTGACCATCCACAGACCAAGTTGACTGTTGATAAGCTCAATGATAACTGCAACCAGCTTGTAGAGAAATGGCCCTAAAAAGGACACTTCAGGAACAGAGAAGCAATAGAAAAGCAGCTTAACCAGGCTGGTTCTAGCAGCCTTTATAATTGCCTTCAGAAATGACTGAGGCAGGCATTATTGAATCTACTGGCTACAGCTTGCAGATGGAATTATTCCAGTTGTCCCTTACACTTAGATGATTCACATTTTAAAACTGATACAGCCCCATTCAGAGCAGTATCTACCTATAAATATTGGTATTGAAACTGAGGATAAAAGTTCAGGGAGAACAGAAATGAGCTCTTGGATTTGAATCAGCTTCAGCAAAAGTGTGATTTTTGCCTCTCTGCCCTACAGTCACTCTGGCCTTATTTGTACAAATCCCCTGTGAATCAGTAGTTGTGTTTCCCTACCTGACACCCAGGTGAAGTTTGGGTGAGTGTGTCCTACATCCTGAACCCTGCCTTACCACAAGTGTACTTTGGATTCAGATTTGTGCAATAATTCGATGGAAATGCTGAACAGCAGAGCCACAGTGACACATTTGCTGGCACTGGTTATCTGCATGTTTTTGGTCTTCTGAGACACAATGCTGTGCCCTTATAGTGCTTTATTTTCCAATCTCTACTGAATTACTTACCAGACACAGTGCAGAGTAATGGTCAATATATGAAATTTGTAAGGATGCTTTCCTTTCCTTGGTAATGTTTTAGGTGAACGGTTGAAAACTGCTGCATTAGGCCATTCATAGCAACAGATCTCTTCTCCTGCAGATATATCCAACATAACTCTCTCCTACCTCAATCAGCCACCATGGAGAAAAGAATCCCCTCAAACAGTCACCAAATGGTTCCTCCACAAGATCTAAAACTACTCCTGAACTACTAAATGTTACACAGCAAATGCCAAAACCAGGTTGAGAGAGACTTCATGAGGGTGAACTGTGCTCTATTCAAGTTCTTACTGTTCTTTCATCAGTTTGTGGGCCAGATAAGATACTACTCCATTCCTGAACCCCTTCTGGAAAAAACATGATTATATCCCAGAGTTCAGAAGTGACACACACGAGTTGTGCTGCCCCACATCAGAATATTTACAGGATAACAGACATAACAATGAAGAAGTGCACCAAGATTTCCATCTTGTCTCAGTACATAGACACTCTTTTTTGTTGTGGCTTTGGATAAAACTTTTAGGTTTCTTTCTCTGGCTGGGCAAAGGTAGATTGTTATAGAAAGCCAAAACTGTTCACGCCAAAGCAGCAGTAGTGAATTATTGATTTTTAACATGGATTTGTTTCTGTGAAAATTAACTTCAACTGATGGTGAGCAAAATAAGTCAGTGGCTGTCAGGCTACCCATGCAATCAGAGCCTGCAGCTACAGAGGATGAAATACAAATGTTGGACTGTTTTCTTTCGACTGATCCAGCATCTGTAAAAAATCTTATTAATATTTAGAACGACTCACTCTAATGGATTTGCCAAGTGACTGCCCTTATCTGAGAAAGGCACAGTGCATGAAATCAAAGTGGACAAAGTATGTCACTGCTAATCAGATACGCAGCGGGACTCAAACTCCTTTCAAAGCAACTGATTTCTTACAGCAGCTGCTGGACAGGTGACCTACCTTTGATGATCCAGAGCTGTGACACACCAGTTACAAAGCCTTTGGTGGGATAAAAGGAATCTTCCTTGATTAAAGGATTGCTGCTTTTTCTGTTGTTTGCATTTAAATGAACCCTGGTTAAAAGCCTGTCTCCAGGGGCAAGTGTTTTTATTTTAGCACATTTGGATTTGGCATAGCCCCTAAAACCAATAAATCATTACCAACAGCCTTCTTGAAGCCATCTTTTTTTCCTCACAAGCCCTCTCTTTGCCAACAGAAAAACCTGCAGAAGCTAAAACAAAGCAGGACAAGAAACAGATGCCTCAGGCTTGTGACTGAGCACCAGGCCATGGCAATGTGAATCAATGTCCCATTCGATAAAGAAGTGTAGGAATAGCACTAAATGCTGCTTTCTGGAGACCACCTTCTCAGTTCTTTTCCTCTATCAAGCCCTATAGTATGAGTTGTTTAGGATTAATGACGAATATTGTATATAACAGGGTTGAGCCAACTCCAACTGCTGTTGTGGTTTAACCCCAGCGAGCAAACAAACACCACGGAGCTGCCCACTCTGGGCAGGGATGGGGGAGACACACTGAAGGGTAAAAGTGAGCAGACTCATGTGTTGAAATAAAGACAATTTAATAAGTGACAAGCAAACCAAAACAAGGAATTCATTCACCACTTCCCATGGGCAGGCAGGTGTGCAGCTGTCTCCAGGGAAGCAGGGCTCCATCACATCTGGCAGTTCCTTGGGAAGACAAATGGCATCACTCTGAATGCCCCCCTTCTTTCTTCTCCTGCAGCTCTCACTGCTGAGCAAGGCACCACGAGGTCTGGGACATCCCTTGGGTCACCTGGGGTCAGCTGTCCTGGCTGTGTCCCTGCCCAGCCTCCTTGCTGGTGGGGTCAGGCGAGGAGCAGAAAAAGCCTTGTCAGAACTGCTCAGCCACAACTACAACACCCCCGTGTTATCACCACTGCCTCAAGCACAAATCCAAAACATAGCCCATAATGTCTACTAAGAAGAAAATTAACTCTATCCCAGCCCAAAGCAGCATAGGGCCTGGACAAAAACATACTGATTTGGCAAGTTATTTAAAAATATTTCAAGAATGCAGATATGCAGATTAACACACTTCTAGCACCCTCCTCTTGTTCATCTAAAAGCCAAACCAGAAAAGATGTCATTTGCAAGCAGTGAAATCAATGTGATGCTGAAGAGAGATGAATTAGACCTATTTATTGAAAAAAAGTGTTTGAAAAAACAAATCTGGATTTGCATTGCTAAAGTTCTCAAGAATACAGTTCAAGAAGTGAAAAGGAAAGCAATTATTAGGTGTCAATACTGCAGCTGTGGGTGATTGCACATGTGTTTACACAGCATTATGCCTCAGTCCTTGCTAAGGCAATGCTCTCAGGCATTTCTTGACAGTTTCAATGGTTGAAGTAATTGAGAGGTTGCTATTTATTTAGGATTCTGACAGCTGGAAGGAGCTGTTGTTCCTCCTGTCAGACTCCAATAAACAACAGCGACTTCATGCTCCATAGTAAAAGTCAAATGATTCCTGACCAAGTATCTTCTTAACCATGTACTATGCAAGAAAAAAGTTCTTTCACAATAATAAGTCTCTGCAAGACTTAAAAAAAAAAAATCTCTAAAATATATGGATCAAGATTTTGTATATCCTTCTTTTAAACACTGCTATCATCTTTCAGAATTATGCTGTTATTGCACAAATAATGCTCCTTTCCACTCTCCAGGCTAAACCCAGAAGGTTTTAAGAAGCTTCTGTCTGTTAGGACTCTTTGGTACAAGAAGAGGGTATTAAGAGGCCTTCTTCGACAGGATACAGAAAAGCAGGAATTCCTGTTGGATGTGCTTTAGGTGTTGAGGTTAAGGCGAAGTTTGAGTAATGGTCATTAAAGAGAATGAAAACAAGAAACAAATGGTCAGATGAAAAAGGTAATATCCTCCCCTGGGGCATGTTTTTCTCTCTCCATAGCACAGGAAGCCTGAAGAATCCTCAGCAAAATGAGATGTGATTCCTCTAGGGCAGGTCCTCCATCCTCCTCCATGTCTTCAGCTTGTAATCCAGCCAGGTGACCCCAGCAGAAGCCTGAGGACAAAGGAAGGAACATTCCACAGCCTCATGCAGCAGGTTAGCTCTCCCAGAGGAACACAAAGCCCATCAAGTCAAATCAGCTTTACTCCTGGTGTGTGAACAGACAAGGGAGCGTTCAGGGAAGGGCAAGAGCATAAAATCAATCCAAGGCAAGGGCTCAGAGCTAGTTCTTTATGACAGAGGACTTCCCTCTGGAAGAGTCATTTATGAACAGCGTTAAGGCAGCAAATCACAGCTTAAAAATTCAAAAGCAATAACTCATTCAAGGAAAAAAATGCCTTTCCATAAGCACTTGCACACAGTATCAGCAAGATGAGAGAGTCTGTATGTCCAAATATCCACTGTGCCTCCTCCGGCTTGGGATTCTGGACCCATGCTCCTCCAGAGCCCTGGTGTTGGTGGGAAGCCAGACCAGCTGGGCACCCCTTCCCTAGTGCTGCTGCTGGGTCACCATCCTGAGCATTTTGAGAGCCATCTCTCCTTGGTCAGCTGGCACCTGGCACAGAGAAAAGCACAGGGTAAGTAGCTGCTATAAGGCCACAGACAGCAGGTGCACACTTCTTGCTGATCCCACCCCAAGAACTTCATTATTTACCATGTGCCCAGCCTTGAGAACCCAGAAGAAAGCGAAGTTCTCATAGGCCTTGTGGAAAGCAGCTGTCTCAGTGGATTCTGGGCACACATACAGTGCCTTCCACCTCTTCTGGCTGAACTGGTCCAGACCAGGCCATTTCAGTTTCCGGATCCATGCCTCCTGGCCTGTTGGAGATAAGAGATATGATTGATTACCAATACTTGGTAATTACAGATACTTGGTTCCACTGCAACTTGGGAGTCCAGTTTAGCTGGTATTAGATACCAGCACAGTGGAGTTTGCAGAAAGCCCCTGGGTGCTCAGATCCTGAAACCAATTTTGTTATGCCTAGGAAAATTCAGGACAAGCTGGAACAAACCAATGAAGGAAGAAGGGAAAAAGCAAATAGTGAAAGGGTATATGAAATGGACTTAGGATTGCACAAGTTGAACATGTGCTTCTTGGGGGCTCTGCAGCCCTAGAAATTCTGATGTGTTTTGCTTTTCTCCTTGAACACCTGGAATGTCCTGCCATGGAGAAGGACCAGCCATACCAAGTCCCTCTCCTGGAAATCAGAAGAGGCACTGCTTCTCTGTTAGAAACTCAATCAGGGGAGTCTGGAAAGGCTTTTTGTTTCCAGGTGCTGCTAGAGAAGGTGGAGACAAAGACAGTAAAGAGATCAATTCCAGGACTCCAAGGGGGACAAAGCTTTATCCTACCTCTGAACTACTGGAAGAATTTACATGCTAACTACAGCTCAATTTTAGATCAAAATGTGATAAACTGGAGCACCACTAACTGCTCATCTGTTTTGACAGCCTAAATGCTCTGTTTCCTGGATTTATTGATTGCTGTGTTGTTCATGAAGGGCATCTGAATATCTAAGCGGACAGAAACAGACAAAGAATAAAGTCTTTCACAGCATAGGAAGATGTTTGTGGAGTCTGACTGGAGATTATTTAACTCAGTGAGAAAAGGCCAGTGGAAGGGAGCACAGCAGCCTTGTGAGGCATTTCAGCAGCACTTGGCCTGGCTCCCAAACTGCCACTGGGCCAGAGCTGCATCCTGCAAGCAGCAAGGGCCAAAGCCCAAGGTGTGCAGGAGCCTACTGAGAGCAGGTGTGATCACTCTTCCACTGCACCCTCCCTCATTAATTACCAACATTCTTAGCCTATGAATGAGCACACACACATACACATCTGTGTGTCTATCCAGGAGGATTAAGTGAATTATTAGCTTCACTGAAACAAGCAATTACTGATGTAGCACATCCATTTCTCAACAGTACAATGGAGGTAAAGGATTTGCCTGTCTCAGAGGAATACAAGCAAAACATCCTAAGAGCTGCTCCTTTATGACTGCAGTATTTAAGTATTGCCAGTTAGAGGGATTTGCACAGGAGACTGGGGAAATCTAGGTACCAATATACTGGCAACTTCACATTCTACTCGAGCCATATTCTGTTTCCACTCCCAGTCAAGAAGTTCCTTACCCATGGTGTCAACAATGAGATCCAGCTGCCCATTATAGACTGTAACACTGACATTGGCTGCCAAAAGCTGATCAACAATATCGATGGCAGGTCTCATGAAGTCCTCAGCCATGTTCTCAAAGACCTTTCTGGACTGACCTGGTTGGAAACAGAAAGACAAATTTTAACTGAAGAAGGATGTAATCCCCAAGCTAGGACAGAAGCATGGGCCAAAAGTTCTAAAATAGAGTTCACAGATGCATAAAAACCAGTCCTAGCCCCAAGATGCACCAGTGATTTATCAGGCTGAGGAACCAAAGAGGACCAGAGAGCACCTGTGCTCCCACTGAAGCTCAGAGACAGTGCTGTAGCTTCTGGCTCCTATTTACACACACAGGGTGCTGACACCAGTCCTTTAAGCCTTCCTTTCTGTTTTACACCTTCTCCTCCACACAATACATCACTACATGATATCAGACTTCTGGCAGAGAAAAACCAACAGGAATTTCATATTGCATAGAAGACACAAACCAACTGCTGAGATATAGAGATCTTCTTCTTCCCTCCCCCTGTATTTTTAGTTACTTGGCTAAAGGTAGATACGAGCAGCACATCTGCTCCCACAAGCCTGCCCCATGACATCTTCACTTCTGAGAACAAATCCCCTTCTTAGCCCCACGGATAACAACAGTTGAATGTGACCAATTGCCAGGGTATTTTCCTACAGGATGCAATCCTGTAAACAGCAGTAATGGACTCATTAGGTGCACACTAGCAGACAGGAAGTACCTCCCCACTTCACACAGTCAGGAATGATCTTGAGCTTCTTTCTGATGGGTCCATTCATCAGCTCATCCAGGCTGTCCTGATGCATTTTTCTAACATGGCGCTGGTAGAGCCGCACTGAAAAAAGGGAGAACACGCTTGGATCAGTGGCACATTTAAGACAACAACCTGCAGAGGTAATCTTCAGTGTCAGTCATGGCCAACAAACCCTTTTCTCATGAAAATGCAACACCACAGAGAGAGATTTGCTTACTTTTACTAGAAACTACTGAAGTCAACCCTTATTTAGGTCAGGGGAAGATAGAGGAGGCACCCAATTATCCATTTCCAGTTCTGGCTAACACTGCACTTTTTCTGGCAGTCAGCTTCTCCAGTGGCTTTAGCCACTTGGCTCTTCTCAACAGACCAGTTATTTTTGAGTTGCCATGTTTTACTTTCAGGAATTAACTTCACCTTCCCCAGTGGAGCCACCAAAAAGAGATAGAGAGCTTGAAAGAAACTCTACACACGTATTTTTCACATTGATGCACAAAAATCATGGAGCAAAAGAGTCCAACCAGACTGTTTATACTGATGAGACATTTCTGTGTCCTGTCTTAAAGACAGACATGAAAGACACAAAGAGGAAGTAACTTAAAAGCCCATAAAACTATGTTGCAATTATACTGACTGCTTCCTTGCTGTAATTTGTGCAGGATGTATAGGTGGAGGTGTAACTTATAGGGTTGTTCCACATTCCTATCTGTCTCTATTTATGCAAGAGAGAACAAGTTCTGCTAGGGAAATATCAACATCCACTTTAAGGATGTGCTAAATTGAAGCTTTTTCCACTATCAGAGTCTTGAAGGTATGTGAATGCAAACATAGAGCCTCAGAAGTTCAAGTATTTAAATACAACTTACTGAGATGGAGATTTTCTTGTTCATCTGATTTCATTTCTGGAACCTCCTTAGTCAAGATGTTATAAAAGTTCACATTGTCTGTGTTCTGAAAACACAAGATAATTTCAGTAACACTAACAAAAACATTTCTCAGATATGAGGAACAGTCACACCTGGAAGAAAAAAAAAAAAAGACAGAGATAAATCCTAAAAAAAGGACCCTGTGACCTGTACATACTTATGGAAAAACTTCAGTTTTATGTTTGCTTTGAGAAGTGGGAAAGAGATTCCTCAAGCCTTTATTGTTCACACATGGGTTGTGCCAGAGATGTTATTTACTCCTCTGAAACAGATGTGAAGCTACAGGAAGCCTTACCCTGCATTACTCATGACAGGAGCTGCAGTGCCAGGGGATGCTTTCAGACAGGCTCTGCTGCCAGGTCTAGTCTGGTGCTGCCTCTTGCTCAACATCCCTCCAACCCCCCAAAATCTAAAATGCTGCCTCGAAAACGTGGTAACAGGTATGAGCCACCCCTCTTCTGGAACTGCTGACATCTGGATGTGCCCAAACATTGCAGATTGGCAGACACAGACAGCAGACTGCCTGCATCCAAGAAAAACACGTGATCAGTGGTGCCATTAGGGAAGTCACTCGAGATTCCCGAAGTCCCACTGTACTGGCTTGTTAAATTTGTAAAGCTCTGATGCTTAGGTCAGGAATTAGCTCACAACAGCAACCCCAGAAGACCCGCAGTGCCTTCACCTGCCAGCACCATCACAACTGTGAGGAAAAGCCAAAGAGATTTGAAAAGTAAAACAGGAACCACAAGTTCCATTCAAACAGCAAGAAGTGAAACCAACTATGTGCAAGGCACTGTCAGTTATGAAACAAGGAAAAAAAACCCCAACAAAACCCAAAAAAAGAGCAAAAACAGGAAGTGGCTCCAGATTAGCATTTATGTCTGAGGAAGCCAGAGCCTTGTATACTAAAGAATAAGATGTAACAGAGTGAGATTTTGGAGCAACCTTTTAACAGGAGAAACAAGAGCAAAACTTTACCAATCTTTTAAACTGGAACTTGCTAAGTAACAAGGTGCAGTGACCCACAGTAACAGACCATAATCTGAGGTTCCTTTCCATCCTGTGCACCTATTGTAGTTCTTCAGAGATCTGTGTCTAACTTGAAATTTGTGTCCTCCTGGATGCAGTTCTTAATATTCAAAGCCTTCCAGGAGACACAGCTCATTTAATTAGAAACTAGGTTCTGTGGAAATCAACAGGACTATTGCATGCTAACAGTTGAGCACCTATTTAAGTGATGTGCCAGGCTGAAACCTCAGTGCAATACTGCAAGCCCACAAGGGCTGTCCTACCCACTTGCTCTGTCACTCACACAGCGCTGCACAGCAAACACACAGCCCCTTTACATCAGCACTGGGATAAAACAAATACTGGTAAAATGACTGGGCAGAGGGTTGGAGAAGTCATGCCAGCTCAGTGCTCACAGAAAGGATAACCTGAAATCTTGTGCCTTCCCAGGACCAGTTAGTTATTCGTGCTGGTCAAAGATCTCACCTCTTCAATGACACCTTCAGCCTTGCCCCAGAGCTCAGTGGCCAGCCCATATTGATCTTTATTTATTGCATCCATTATTTCTTTGGCAACGGCAGTCACCTCTGCTAGACCCTTATCATCAAGGAGAGACTGGAAGACAAACACCAAGAAGGACAGCTTTAATTATAATTCCACATTCATTTATTGCTAACATTCTCCATGCTTTCAAGGTTTTATTCTGGCCAAGAGGTAATCTTAAAATTCAGCATCCACTTGTACTGTGTGGCAGCACAAGGGATCAGGGGAGGACCAAGAGCTTAAGAAGGTACTTACAGTGCTGTAAAGGTAGGGCCCCCAAGACAGCACAGAGTCTAAAGAAGCAGAACAGATTTCAAACATCAAACTTTTGGAAATATGATTTCACTTCTGTTCCCCCTTTATTTTGGCAACAATGATTGTGACAAAAATTTATGGAGATGAATTAATCAGTAAAAAAAGGTACTGTCAGCTCAGTTTAGCCCTAAGGTTATGTACCACAGAGCAGGTTCTTTGCAAATTCTGACACATCATTAACCCCCTATGAGTTAACCAGTTTATTTAAGATTTATTTAAAGCAACCAACATGTTCTTACTAAAATGTTCTGCCCCCAACACTGCAGCACATTGCTAGAACATGGGCAGAAGTCTACCAAGAAGATGGGAATTATCTAAACTGATCTATTTGCAGAAGTTACAAGGGAAAAAATTGAGCTATAAAACAAATCTGTTTGTTTGTCAGTTCTCAAGGATCAGCTGATAGGAGACAGATAAGAGTTTGCTTGGTATTGTCCCGTGCTGCAGAGACTCTGTGAAGCCTGCCCTTGCCAATGCCACTGAAGGAGAGACACAGATCTCACTTGTAACCTTGTGAGTCACTTGGTGGGCACATCTAAGTGCAGGACTCTTACAAAACACCTCAGAGGCTGTGGAGATGTGTAGGGACATTTCACCATCCCTCCACTTCAAATGCAGGTGTGCTCCTCACTGACCTTGCTCTCTGACTTTTCCTAATTTAGATATATTCTAAAGGGAGATTCTTCAGTCACAGCTTGCAAGGATGAGTATTTCTTTTTAATTTACCAGGCTCACTACAGATTGAATTCACCTAAGGCAGGATGGCATTCTTGACTATAGGCACTCATGGAATGATTAAAATGACCAACAAAACAACACAACAACAAGAAATCACCCACAGTCTGAGCATTTTAAACGTACCCAAAGGAGAAATCCATGAGTCTCCAAGAGCAGTCCCCATAAAATTGCACTTTATGGTCCCTTTTTGAACAGCCTTCATGAGTAAGAAATAAAACCAAACACAAAATCAACTTTTAGTTAGCTATTCATGACTCTAGAACCAGTTTTCTTTAGGTGAAAACAGAAAGTACCATTGTGAATTAGGCAATAGGGACAGAGTATTCCAGAAAATAAAAGTACTTGAAGAACACCACATTTTAAGTGAAAAGTGAATTACATCCTCCAACTACTTACCTTGTGCAGCTCTAAAGCAACCCCAGCAGCCATTTTACCTCCATAAGATTCAGAAAATATGTAGAATGGGATGGTCTGGAGAGAGAAAAGCCACACAGGGAACTCGTTGGGCAAAGGGCAGGAGGTACCCCCAACCAGCTCCCACAGGAGCCACTGGCTGGTCACCTCTCACTATCAAACACTTAATGTTTTTCTCATTTTCAGCTGCAGGTAAGGTTTCCATAATGTCCTGGTGATTGCAGGGGGAGTTCTGAACAGGCACTTCAGTATTTTGGAACTATAATCAGCTGTGATCCTATGTAGGCTGCTGGGATCACTCAACAGACAATAATCCACCCCAGTGCTTATCTAACTAACCCCAAATTCAAGATACAGCTGCTGAGTCGTGGGAAATGAGCAGTGGTTATACCTGCACTGAGTCCCGCCAAACACTGCCCATCTGTAAGTCTGTTCACTAATTCTTTTTGAATTCTGTTTAAAAGCAAAGAAAAATACGATGTTAAACAAGAATTCAATTCACTTACCTGGAATTCTGTTCTACACCTGAAGAATTCCCCAAGGAAAGCCATCATATCAGAAACTACTGCGGTGAGGTTTTTGGCAAACAAGCTACAGTCATCCACATAACTGAATCCAGTGCCCACAGGGTTATCCACAAACAAGATACTGGCTGCCTGCAACTGTAGAAGCAGAAAGGTTTGTATGAAGCCTCAGTTCAGCACCAGCAAAAAACCCTGGTTTTGATGGCACAAATAATTAACTGAGCCAGTAAATTTCTGGACCTGAAAAAACTTGCAGAAAAATTTAGATGTAAGTCCAAAAGAGAGGATGATACAGGTGAGACTTCTGTCATAATGTAAAATAAAGGTTTCCTTCTAAAGAAAGGCTTTCTCTTTTGGGTTGCTGGGGCTTTGGTGAGATTGCTGTACCAAATGCAATCATTGTACAGTTACAGTGTACAAATAAAATCAGCACAGAGAACTCACATGGCTCAAAGCAGCAAGGCTCATAAATACAGAGGTAAAACACAAGATGCCTCAATTTGCCCAGTCTGCACCAGAAATACACCCAAAAAACCCTAGTGGTGGCAGGTCACCCCTACAATCTGGAGTACTTCAGACTATTGGTAGCTCAGAGCACAAATATATTTCACTAATTAAACTTCCACCTTCACAGGCAGCTGTAATTTGTTTTCCCTTGAAGGCCATACTGGACCTGTAATTACAAGCCATGGGTTTTACACTGCCAGCCATCCAGAAAAAAAACTCTGTGACTGCAATGAAGCTGGGATCTGAAATAATACTTTCTACAATTTAGAAATAATTTTTCTACAATTTCCTGCTCTCTGTTTCCCAGACACCTGCATTTCACAATTTCATGGAAGACCAGACATATTTCATCAAATCAAATTAATATCCCTATCCCTCAGTTCTAAACAAGGCTATTCCTATTAGCTAATTTATTAACCACACTATTTCAAGTTGAAACATTATAGTTCTACTGAACTTCAAATGAAAACTTTTCTGTGTGGTTTTGCACAGTGATCATCTGCTTACACAAAGCAACAAACATTTGCAATTAGTAATTAGAAGCTGAACTCTTTACTGTACCCAGGTTGTATTTCTTGGTTTCATTTCTTTGTCCAGCGGGCCAATCTCTTCAAAGTTCCCAAATCCACAGCCTGAAGCTCCTGGACCTCCCTGCAGGGGAATACCAAATGACAAAGACGTTAAAAGGCAGCTTGGCATAGATATGACAGATGGAAGAAAAATACAAGCAAGCCAGTAAGTAGAATGACAGATTGTAAATTTTTAAAAATTGCTTTTGCACTATGCATTAATTTGCAGAGCAGGCTCTCTTCCTCATAATCTTTCATTCTTGCATATTTCTGAAAGCAAGAATTCAACAGAGAAGCAGTCACCCACTTGTGAGAACTTCTGATAAGCTGCCTGCTATGTGAGCAGTTTCAAAACCTTATTCCCTGAATACTGAGTGCAAAAGTTAACTGTCTGCTAACGAGGGGGTTGCAAGTCATTAGTTTAATCAGCATGTGCAGCATGCGTGTTTCACTCTGATGAAATAACCCAGAAAGAAAAAGACCAAGTCCTCAAGTAATTATATCCAACATTAACTTCTCAAGTGCACTGCTGGAAGTGACTGTGGAGAACATGCCATGACTGAATGGGACCAAGTTCTAAAGGGTCAGAGTCTCTCTGACTTGTTTCCATTTAGAAATCATTCTAAATCTCTGATTATTTTATCTACTCTCTCTCTCTGAAATCGCTTAGACTGCAAACTCTCCAGGAACGTAGGTGAAACTACAACACACAAAAATCACTAGAGTTGTACGAAAGGTAAGAACCACCTTTATTACTGCAATTGAACTTGACAGAAGGTGAGCAGTTGAGGACACCACACTATTGCAGAATGAAATCACCCTCATTTCTTCCCAAGCTCAACACCTCATTCACAAGGTGAGGCATTTAGAATCAGGCGGTTTTGCCTCCTATTTCTGTAGAACTGCACAATCCCAGATATCAGACTGAACCAGGCACAGATGGAAGGAATTATTGCTTAGGTGTCTCTCACCAAACCTTACCTGAAGCCACAAGACCAGAGGTAATTCTGTGAAGTCTTTGGTTGGGTTATTTGCATAGTAGAGCCACCAGAACATGTGGGCCTTACTCCGAACCTGCACATATCCCCACAGCTCTTTGGGCTCTTGGGGCTGTCTCAGAACTACACCTTGGGGGGAAATAAAAATAACAATCAACTATGTAGAAAGGTTCAGCTTTGGGTTTTCCACCAGATTTGTTCCAAAACATTACATTTCAATCTTGGGTGTGATACTTAGAAGTGCTACTATTAAAAAAAATTACTGTAAGAAACCTGCCTATACTTACACCCCCACCCACAGCTGAGTTATCGTCAATGAGTGAAGTGTGTAATTAAGTACTTCCTTATCAGAGCGTGGTGTTACAGCTGCCGCCAAAATAACAGCCCCATCGCTGGGGTAATTTGTTCTTAGTGTTTCAAGGCCTGAGCTGAAAGCAGAGCCTCACTAAAACACGATGGAATAAGTCACACCAGCTGCAGGATCGCCAGGGATCATAGAATATTCTCAGTTGTGGGGGACCCAAAGGGAGCATCGAGTCCAACCCTTAAGAGAATGGCCCACGCAGGGATCGAACCCTTAACCTCGGTGTTACTGGCACCGTGATCTGACCAACTGAGCTCATCCCAACACTTTGACCTGGGCATCTCCGGAGACCAAACCATTTTACAGTGCCCAAGGCGAGCAAATGCAGGACAGACAGGTGGTTATCTGCAAGGAATCCAAGATAGAATTTAAACCCAGTTAAGTCAGTAAAGTCTGGTCACCTTAAGCGATCAGTCTATTGTCCATCTCGGACGCAGGACAGACCTTTGAAACTCCATCCCTTAATCTCATGGATCAGGGTAGAAGGCAGCAGCGCACGGGAGGAGCAGCAACAAGGCTTTCCCAAGCCACATTGCCCAAGCTTTGCTACTCCCGCCGCCACCTTCGCCCCGTCCCTCCCGACCGCCACCCCCAGCAAGCGGAATCTCCTGCCCGGCAGCTGCCGCGGGACACGGGAGCGCTGTGCCCGGATGCCCGGCCCGGCCCTGCTCCGCTCCCGTCCCGTACCTGCCGTCAGCAGCAGCACCGACAGCGCGGTCCCGGCGCGGAGCGGCCCCATCGCTCCCGCAGTTCCGCCGGGCACACGCGCAGGGAGCGGCCCCGCTCGGCCCCGAGGCACCGCCCCCCGCGCCCGCCTCCTCCTCCGCTTCCTCCTCCTCCTCTTCCTCCTCTCCCATGATGGCGGCCGGCCCGGGCCCGGTGCGGCTGCGGCTGGTGTTCGACCACCCTCCGCCGGCCAGCCCGGGCTGCGCGCTGTGCTGGCTGCTGCTGGAGCCGGGCCAGGCGCGGCTCGTCACCGACCTGCTCAGCCTCATCCGCCACCGCTTCGGCTTCAGCCGCCGCGCCCGCCTCAGCCTCTTCCTCGAGGGGGCGCTGCTGCCGCCCGCCGAGAGCGCGCGCCTGGTGCGGGACAACGACTCGCTGAGGTACGGACGGGACCGGGATGGGGATGGGGATAGCGATGGGGATAGGGATCGGGGCTGGGACTGGGATCGGGATCGGGATAGGGGGATCGGGATCGAGGTAGGGGGATCGGGGTAGGGGGATCGGGATCGGGGTAGGGGGATCTGGACTGGGATGGGGACCGCGGGACCGGGACCGGGACAGCGGGATCGAGGAGTCAGTCCCACATAAACGCCCCTCATCAGTGTCTGTCAGTATCTAAAGGGAGGTGCCAAGAGGCCGGAGCAGGCTCTGCCCGGTGGTGCCGAGCCGTAGCACAAGAGGAACGGGCAGAAAGGGATGCCCAGGAAGTTGCACCCGAACATGAGGAAGAGCTGCTTTCCTGTGCAGTGCCCGAGCACTGAACAGGTTGTCCAGAGAGGGTGTGGACTCTCTCTCGCTGGGGATATTCCAGACCTGGGCAATGGAATGGGAGCTGGATGCCCAAGGGCACTGATTTCCAACACCTAAGACACTCCAGCATGTCCAAAAGAGCTGGAGGGACCCAAGGAGTTGGAAATGTCCCCAGTGATGGAAGGGGAGCCTGTGTCTGCAGCGGAGGGCTCTGGACTGCCCTGTGAAGAGCTGGAGCATCCTCACTCCAGAGGAATTTACCTGAACTGATAATGTGTAGGGAAAAGTGTTCATTATGCTGAACGGTGGCTTTTGTTTGTTCTTTATTTACAGAGTAAAATTGGAAGAGATAGTTGCAGATGATTTCTATGAAGAGATAGACGATGGCTTTACTTATACAATAAAAGAAAACAAAAAAAGGCACAGACACAAGCATGACGAGGAAGTCTCTAGAAATGAAGACAAGCATAAAAGGAAAAAGAAAAGGGACAAGCACGATCTTGAGTATTCCTCTTGTAGGGAAGAGACCTCTGTAGATATTTGGGACTCTCAAAAAAGGAAAATGAAAAGAAAAAGGAAGGAAGAAGTTAGTGGAAGAAATAGACTCGCAGAAGGTAAGGAAGAGGACTCTAGTGCCCATTCTAAAAAGCTTAAAAAAGCAGAGAGGGAGAAGCAGTTGGCAACAAAAAAGAAGGATGAAAAGCAGACAAAGGCTGCTGCAGCCAAGATGGCTTTAGAACGGGCAAATGAGAACTCTTCTCTAAATTCTGGTAAAAATAGCACCAAAAAGATCACAACACAGTCCAGAAAAAAGAGGGTGGGACCTTCAGATTCCTCCAGCACATCGTCTGACAGTGACAGCAGTGACTTAAACACAAAGGAAAATAAATCTTCCCATAAACCTGTAGTGGCAACACTTCCCAAAGACAAATCCCAAGCTGCTTCGAATTCTAATGTGAAAACTAATAAAGTGACTGTAAAGTCTAACACTGACAAGACTAAGAGTGCAATTAGTAAAAATGCTAAAAACCCCCAGTCCTCTAGTTCAGATTCTGACTCGAGTACAGAGGATGAGACGGTGACAGCAGCCCAAGACAGCACTGCAAAGGAAAAGCTGCTGCCAAACAATGTGGTGGCTGTGAAAGCTGGTACGAAGGCTCCCAAGGCAAAGAGCTCCTCTTCAGACTCTGATAGTTCAGATTCAGACACACCTGTTATTAAAAAATCTGCAGCAGATGCTGGACTGAGTAATTCCGTGGTAAGAAACTGTACTAAACAGTTGCCAGCCAGTATCCAAGGATCATTTCCAAGCCCAGGCCGTGGAAGGGGGCGTGGAATGGGAGAGGATAACTTCTGGAGAGGACCTAGGGGCCGTGGGTTTCGTGGGATGATGAGGGGCCAAGGCCATGGGAGAGGAGCAAACCCTGGCTTCTTCTATAACTACAGCAGTGAAGGCCAGAAACAGAGGCAGTTGAATGAATCTGCAACAAACACTTCTGTGCTCGTCCAGGTGAGTGACTGACACAGGCAGAGGTCACCTTTCTCTTGCAGCTTGAACTGTACAAAAAGCCTGTAGGATGAGAGTAATTCCTAAAAGCAGAAATATATTTGTGGGATAAAGGCTGATCTTTTGTTTACTGTAATTCTGTTTGTCAGCCTGAGGAAGTGTTTGTGAAACAATAGTAAAGTGATTGTATTATATACATCAAAACAAAGCACGTACCTTACTCTTCTCAGAGCTTACAATGCACACAGCATGAACATTGGCTTCTGTTTTCACTAATATAGGAATTACTCAAGAGGTTACTGTTTGTTTCACAGAATCCCATGGAGATTCCCAAGAGAGACTATAGTGTGTTACCTCTTCTAGCTGCTCCACCCCAAGTGGGAGAAAGAATTGCCTTTAAGGTAAAGAACTCTGGAAATACTGAATGTTAGTAGGTTAAAATTGCCTCATTTGGGCCACTCTCTAAGTTTCTGATCTAATTGTTTCTCTAAAAAATTACCTTGTTGTAAAGCCTGGCTTTGATTTTTACAAATGTTTGAAGCATATACAGAAGTAAAATGCATTTCTTTAGACTTTGTGTATTTGTATAACACAAAGAAAAGTTATCTCTGCTGTTATTTCAGTGTGATTTGCCATGTACACGATGTTACTGCAAATCTTACAATTCAAATAATTACACTGCAAAGTAAAAATGTAAATGAAAACAAAATCCCTGCAGTTGAGGAGACTGGGATCCATCTCCCTGATCTCCTCACACAGCCTGACCTGAACATAAATCAGCAGTGAGTCCTGGAAGTCTACCTGGGACCAGGATTGGCATCAGATTCCAGGAGCCAGAGACTTGGCTCTTGCACTTTTCTCCTGCTGAAGAAAATGTGTCTGGATATAGGTGGAGCCATCAAAGGTTGGGAGAAGTTACAATGTGTTATTTGAATTTCTTTCAACAGCGCTTGGAACTAACTGAAAATTACAGTCCTGAAGTTTCAGACTATAAGGTACTGGTTTTCTTTCCTCTCTTAATTCACTCACAGAACTATTAGAGATAAGGTATGCCTTAAATATTTTGAGGTTGTGCAGTGGGGGGTTTTTTTGCATCCAGTTGACTCTGCAGGCTATTCCTGGTGCAGCAGTAATAATCAAAACTCTAGAAGCCAAAACTAATTGAAAATTTGAAAGATGTAGCAGTCATTAAAAAAAACCAAACCATCAACTGCAAGCATTATTAATGATCATTAATATTTTAGAGATGACAACAAATGCAGACCTTCAAAGTAGAAAAATGTGGCTGTGTTTGGGTCTACTGCAGTTTGAATTCAAGGCAAGTTCTTAAAACTGGTGTAAGTAAAATGTTGTAGGTACTTCAAATAATTTGATTTCTGGGATTTAAATTGCAGAGTTGGTGACAATCAGTAGATTTGATTTATTGTTGCCAGTAGCTACAGATGCTAGGCATTAATTCTCTGCAGGTTTTATACATGGAGATAGGAAAATTTGATAGCCAAATATATTTGCTCTGGCAGTGATGCAGTAGCACAGTGGCTGTAAATATGGAATAGTTATGCAGTGCTGGAACTGTGTCTTACCTGATTCTTTTCTTGTTGCTTTGTGAAGGAGGCAAAAATAATCAGTTGGAATGCTGAAAAAAAGCAGATTGAGCTTGAGATCCTTTCAACACCAGCAAGACAAGGTATGTGCCTGGGGACACCAAAGGCTTGTTGTCCTGTGCATCACCTGGAAAACCAAAAGTCCAAGGCATACTTCATGTTTCAGGAGTATTCCCAATTTTCTTGGGTTCATTCTCAGTATACCCCTCCCTTCTTCACTCCCTCTCCAAAACATCTATTTAAATGGAGAAGTTCCATTGCTACTTGAACTGAAGAGGCTCATGGATATTTACAAAATTAATTTTTTTCATTCAGTTTGAGTGGTCAGTAACTCACCTCTACTGTGGTTTCATTTTCTGAAAAAAATATATGGAACTACAGAGAAAATGTGAGATCATAATGCCATCCTTTGCAATGTCAGTGAAGCCACTGTGGTCAGTGGGTGTGGAACTGAGTCCCTGCAATGACAAGGTGCAGTTCCCAAGACCTGAAATGAGAAATGTTTTCTGAAATTGTGTATTCTTTAGTTGTCATTTAAGCCAGAATTAATGAATTGTCATATGAGCATTTTTTTCAAATTTCAGCAACATATTTTTGACTTTCTCATGTGTGTAGTCATATCATTACCTTAATTTTGGTGTGTAGTTTTCAGTTCTACCTCAAGATTTTTTTGTTACAATTACGAACCCAGACACCCAGCGGAAAAAAACCCAAAACAAAACCCCAGAACTGGTTTTAATCGGCTTTCGTGGCAAACATTTAAACTTCTTCTGGCTTATAGCTAACAGAGTTTTGTGGTTGATTTTTAGCTGCTAAGGAGCCAGGGAAGTTCGACCTGGTGTACCAGTCTGCAGATGGAGTGGAGCTGATCGAGTACGCAGTTCCTCAGGACACGAAGGTACGTGGGGCCTGCTCTGAGCCCTGCCACCAGCTGTGCAGGGCTGGCACCTGCCCTGCTCCGTGGCTGAGTTCACCTCGGGGAGATTCCCTTTGTAATAAAGCAGCTGGTTAAAATAAATGGAAGCAAAAAGAATTGTTGCTTTTTGCAAGAATGTGCGTGTTTACAACAGGATAATCACTTCTTGCATGTTACTCGATTAGCTGGGGTCAAAGCCACTCATCAAACTTTCTGTCTTGGCTAATGAAATAAACAACATCATGTCTCTTCCATTCTGACAAGCTTTTCATTTCATGCACTGTTGCTCTTACCTGCATCTTTGCTTACCCAGGACATCAGGCAGGTTGAGGTTCATCAAGAGGATCAGTGAGTCACAGAAGGAGCTGTGATCTTGGTTCAGTAGTGCTGCTGCTCAGGTCTAGCCAAAGCATAATGGCAGAGAAATTGCATCTGCTGGTATTGCTGGCACCTTCTAAATGCTGCCTGTGGTTTGTTTTCAGATAACTGAAAGTTGGGATGCCCTGATAGAGCCGAGACTGATTGTTGAGCCTCCAGTTAACGGATCCAGCGTTGAAAATGGAGCCATCTAAGATGTGAAAAAATGTGAACAATTGTATGGACTTGTTCTGTGAAATGCTGCCTTCTGGTTCTGAGGGTGGCAGGTGCACTGGTGGATATTATTGTTTTAAAAAGAAGTAGGCCAAAAGAAAAACACTTTTTTTTTCCTTAGGCTGTGTTTTTATGTAATACAGGAAATCTTTGTTTATTATAGGAAGTCTAATACAGATCTGTTGGGTTTGAATATTTATATCCCACTGCTGCAAGCTGCAGAACTGGAATGGTGTGATTAAAAGATAAAATACAGCCTTGTACTATAACTATTTAAATGTCTGGGTTTGGCTAGAACTGTGTAATTGCTAGAGGTCGCTTTCATTTAAAAATTAATTACAAATATTGTTGATGTGCACTTCTCTTCCTCTGCTGCTGCCAAGTGTCATACAAGTGCTGTGACTCTGCAGTTAATTAAAGAGTTCACCTGAACATGTCCAGAAAAGCCTTTGGATTTCAAGCTTCCCTAATTTTGAGGCAGATAAATAGTACCGGTAACTGTCAGCTTTGCTTAGAACCATTGGAATATAACATGAATCCCTGGCAAAAATGTGTCCCACTGTGTTAATCTGTGTAGGCTCTGAAAGCCTTTTTTATTTGTTTTGGAGCAAACCCTTTTGCCCTGTAAGTGCTGGAGTTTCTGTGCTGCCTTTCTTCTTCCCTTTCCAGGAGCAGAATAGGTCACCAGGTGCTGGCAATGCACTGCACTGACAGCTCTGATAATCCTTAGCAGGAGGGGGCACCTTGTACCTCTGTAGCCTTGGCAAGCGTTACAGTTCCAGATGATCCCTGTCCCGGGTAGTTGATGTCTCTTACAGAGAAGACCTGGAAAAAAACAAACCCTGGGCACAAACGAACACGTGAAAAATTGTACATTATGGTTTAGCTAACATGTACTCTGACGTAGTGCATGAATACATTAAAATACTCTGTATTTTTGCGTCAGCCCTATTAAAATGTCTTGTGATGGAATTATTTTTATATGAGTAAAAGTAATTTGTGTATTGTGGTTCTCTTCAGTTGCCATTATTTCATGCTAGGATTTGTTTCTTTAGAGAAATGGACCGTTAGATTCATGTGTGGCTGTTCTTGCAGACTGGACAAAAAGAAAATGCCAGACGTGAGCACAGTCATGCTCAGTCGGCAGGGATTAATGGAAAGATTGTTTTTCTAAGGGAAATAGTTACTTTTTAATTCTTAGGAAGGTGCAAAAGCTAAATGCAAGTCTTTCACAGCACCTGCTGTTCCACGGCCTACTCTGCATTTTGGCCACGAATTAAATGGATACAGAGTCACTCTGGCTGTGCCAAACAGGTGATGGTGGAAAACAAATACACCCCTGAGAGAGGGTGTTTTGAAGATAAAATCTGGAGTTTTATTTACCCATTGTTACCAAGTTTGAGTGAAACTCCTGCTTCACTGCAGAAATCAAATCAGATCAAGGGAATGCAGCCCGAGGCTTGGGAGCTGGGAGCCCTCCCTGTCCCATCCACCTGGCAGAGCAGGGGGGCTGCTCTGAGAAACCTGGGATGGGACAGAATGTGCACGTGAGTCCCAGAGGGAGGTGGGAAAGCTCTGAACAAACCCTTACTGCTGCCTTTCTGTCCCTGGGGCTTTCGTGTCTCTCGCCAGCCCCTTTGCTGGGGGAGGAACACGAGGTGCAATTTATCCTGTTGTGCTTCTAAAGCCCTGCCCAGGCTCTGAGGGGCACTTTGTGCAGTGTCAGTGCAAAAGGTTAGGTTTAGTTCAGAACCACGGGAATCTCAAGTAATTGCAGGCGAAAGTAGCTATTGAAACAGCAACATTCAGTAACTTTTAATGTTAAAACATTATTGTCTTTTAGACAACAGGAGTGGTTGGGCTTCCTCAAAACTAGAAGTTCAAACCCGCTTTGACAATGGGGAAATTAAATTGCTCGTCTGAGCTCTAAACATCTCTGTTCTGCTTCAGAAGCAAAAGCTACAGTTGTGACAGTGTGTATTTACCCTTTTTATTTGCATACCTCTGTGTGCCTCAGTTGATACCACAGGAATGCTGCAGAAAACACAGTGAAGGTGCTGAGTGTCGCTAGCGAGCCCGGACACCAACGACACGGACGGTCTTGTGTAGATGGAAAACTGACCTCTTTATTATATTTACAAAGGTGCTTATATACCTTAGCACGCTGGACTAACATAAGGTCATTGGTTCACTGACCAGCCACTCCCCAGAGGGATTGGCTGGACCCAGTAACTCTTACCTCATGTTTTCTTCTTTGGTCTCATAACAAGACCATAGTTTACAATACTTCTGAATTGTTTTCCTGCAGCGTCCTTGAGAAAGCCTTGCTTTCACACAGACGCCGGTCAGGAAACTGAAATCTCTTTGCACCCAGGCCTGTAACATCCACAGCTGAGTCTTTGAAAGATGCCAGAGGTTTAGTCCAGATAAATTCAGGGAGTTCGTTCACCTATAGAAAAATGATAAATGTAAACAGTAAGAGCTGCTCTTTTGTCCCATCTCACGCACAGCACAGCTCTCTAAGAACGTTCCTTTGCAGCCACTGTCAGTCAGCCCCTGCCAGGTGTTTGTTTGCATTTCCTCTGGCAGCAGTTACAAAGTCCTGATCAGCACATCTCAACCATGCTGCAAATCCGTGGCACCGCACCCACCCTCCAGCATATGACAGAGCTGCTCTCTGAACTTTTGCTCCTGTCACAGCCTTGTAGCTCCAAATGCCTCCTTTTGTCCTTTCTGCACCTGTATCTGTTACTAAGCAGTGACTCAGAGCCCTGTGACACTTCTGCAGCTTATCCTGAAGGAGTGTTACAAGACCAGAGGGATAACTGATGTAGGGAGTCCACATCAGCTGTGTAATGTAGGTTTACAATGATCATCCCGATCTAATCTTCCAAAAGAACTACCTAGGAGTTGATTTCAATTGTAACACACCACCAATTCCTGAATATTTTTGGAAGTCCCTAAGGACTAATGCCAACACGATTGCCTGCTAATACTTTTTAATGACCTTAAAGGGAACCTCAGCAGTTCTCCACACGAGGTGTTCTTTGCCCACTGGACAAGGGTCAAGAGCAGATGGCTCCTTCTGCTGCAGGCCACCAGGCTGTTTAAATTATTGGGAGGTCACAGACTTTGTGCCAGGCTGCTCCATTTCATCCATGCTGCCAGAGTGGATGGAAGAAGTGCAGAGAGCCCTGACGAAGTCCCTGGGACACCAGCAGACAGGGCAGAAGAAGGAGGAGGAGGCCACTGGAAGAATTTGGGGTCAGGTTAAAACAGGAGTCGTTGCACATGTTGGTACTCAGCATCAATATTCCAGTTAAAACCAGAGATTATTCAACAGTTAGACTGAGGAAGGGAAAATTTGAGGCAGCATCTTCTGTCGAGATGGCTTCCACATTCACGGTGCAGTAACCCGTGTGCTTTAAAAACATTGCACTGACATCAGCTGTTAGACACAGACCACCTTTAAGGTCCTTTCCAACACAAACCGCTCTAGGAGTCCATATGATCTCCAACAGCCAGGTTGCCCATGGCTCGGAACATCCGGGCCGGTGCTCGGAGGGGTTTGGGGTTCACACCATCCCGGAGCCCCGAGAGGAGCCGGGGGGCGCGGTGACCGCGACAGCGCCGGACAGCGCTGGGGTGTCCCGGTTCCCTTGTGCCGAGGGCCGGCCGGGAGCGGGGCCGGCAGCCGGGGTGGGCACCGCACCCCAAATGCCCGCTGAGGCTCGGAAACCAAACCCGAGGCCTCCGGGCACCTCCGGGTCACGCTGCGGCCCCGCGCGTGTAGGGGGCTGAGCTCGCCCCGGGGGTCGTGTTCCCACCCCGGGGGTCGTGTCCCGGCCCCGGCTGCCCCGGTCCGTCCCGCGGGGCAGAGCCCGCAGCATCCCTGCCCGGGCGGCCGCCGCAGAGTCCCTCCCTCGGCTGCCGCCCCTCCCGTCGGGGCGGGGACAGAACACGTAGTTTTCCGGAAAGTCCTGGCAAATAGTTTCGTTTCTCCGACCCCGGTTTCGTTTCTGGATCTTGGGGCAGTTGCGGACGGGACGATGGCGGCGCTGGAGTCGGAGCCGAGCCTGTCGGGGCTGGAGGAAGATCTCACCTGCTCCATCTGCCTCTGCCTCTTCAGCAGCCCCGTGACGGTGCCCTGCGGGCACAACTTCTGCGCCTCCTGCCTGGAGCTCACCTGGGCCGGGCTCTCGGTGGGCTTCAGCTGCCCTCAGTGCCGGGCCACCTTCGCGAGCCGCCCGCAGCTGCAGAAGAACACGGTGCTGTGCCGGGTGGTGGAGCAGCTCCAGGGCCGAACCGGGGCCGCAGGTGAAGAGGAGGAGGAGGAGGAGGGGGATGCGAAGGCAGCGGGGTACGGCGCCGGGGAGCCCCCAGTGTCCTGCGACAGCTGCCAGGAGGCGCCGGCCGTGCAGACCTGCCTGACCTGCACCGCGTCCTTCTGCGCCGAGCACCTGCGGCCGCACCGCGACAGCCCCGCCTTCCGCGACCACCAGCTCTGCCCGCCCCTGCGCGACCTGCAGCAGCGCAAGTGCCCCCAGCACAACAGGCTCTTCGAGTTCTTCTGCAGCAAGCACGGCACCTGCATCTGCTCCCTCTGCCTGCTCGGGCACAAGCTGTGCCCTACCAGCCCCTTGGAACAGGCCAAAGCCGCTGCCCAGGTGAGCAGCCGGGGCTGGGCGGGGGTGGCCGGTGCCCCGTGGGGCTGGAACACCCTCCCGGGGCACCCCGGAGCGCCCCTTGGTTCCCTCGGGCCCTGGAGAGCCGCTCCGGGATGGGGGGGCAGGATGGAGCAAGACTTGGGCTGCAAATCTCGTGTCTGACCTCGGCAAACTGTTACCTGCCCCCTAACCCCTGCTCTGAGTCATTCCCTGCCTTTTCCTCCTCTCTCGAAGATGTTGCTCAAGGGCCAGGGGTCTGGGAAGGCATTGTCATGGAGTTGATTGCTGGGCCGGGCTCACCAGCGAGACCTCCCACGCTCCGCGGCGTCACCCGAAACTCTGAGCCTCCTCTGCTGATCTGCTCCGCTCCCTGCCAGGGCTTTTCACAGCCTGACTGAGGGGCTGACGTTACTGTCTGTATGTCCTCAAGAGATAGAATTATAAAAGTATCCTAGGGAAACCTCTAGTGCATAGATGAAAGCCAGAAGGGGGTTCACAGAGTAGAAGGGAAGGAAACCTGGCCTTTATATCCTCTAGCACAGCTGAAAATCGGAGGGTGGGTGAGTAAAGCACACTGAAAAAGTCAGGTGGCCAATCTCCCTTCTGTTCTGTGAGTCTGTCCCCAGCTAACCCACAGAACTCATCCCTGATTGAGCTTAGCAGAGTCTTGAACTAAAGCAACAGGTAAATCACATCTGAGGGAGAAAATGCTCAGAATGAGAGGGGTACACAACAGTAGCATCGACTTTGTGCCCAAAATCCAGCCTGAGAGCTAATGTAGCATTTATTCTCAGCATGAGAACCGCTGTGCTGATGAAAGCACCTGAAAAGGTCCTTGTCAAGAGAGTGAGTCAACAGTGTGCGTCTTGCTTTTGGGAGAGGTGGAGCTCCGGGGAGGGTGTGGGTGCCTCGAGCTAGGCGGGACAACACCCTGTAAGATTCAAGGAGAGGTAGGTTTTAAACCAAATAGTACCGAATGCTTACAAGGTTACTTCAAACTGAGAGCAGACACGGCAACTGCTTCTCTGAAAGGCTTTCTGATCTCTCCTATTGCAGTCGGTGCTGAAGAAGAAACTCGTGGAGCTGCACAAGCAGAGTGAAAGAACTTGCTCGGCAATGAGCACTGTGAGAACAAGGCAAACCCAGACTGCTGTAAGTGGGTAACTGTTCCAAGAGCTGTCAGGTTGCCTGGCATCCCCTGGCCACTGTGTGTTGTTGGTCATTGTACCCTTGTGACAACAGCTGTACTACTGAGGTTGCATTGGCAGGAGAAAATGGTATTAGGAAGGAAGAAAAAAGAGGTGTTTCGGCAGGGCCAGGCAGCTCCGTGGGAGATGGGAGTAAACCAGGCACTGCAAGAGGGTTTTATACCCTCACACGCTGACACTGAGAATGGGCCCCATTCCTTGTGAGTGAAGGAGTTTTCTTTCCAACCTGCATAGAAATGCACAGCTCTTCAATGCCTGTTCCAAGGAAGAGGACCCATTTTCCTCAGAGGCTTTCATGTAGTAGCAGTAAGAGTATTTTGTTCACAAACTGTTCTTTAGAAACCAATGTCTGTCTGCTCTTGTCTGCTCCAGGAGACAGCTTCAAGAAAGAAGGAATTGATCAGAAATGAGTTTTCAGAAATTAAAGCTATAATTGAAGAAAGAGAAAAGGAGATCATGAAAGCAATTACAGAGGAAGAAATCAGAGTTTGGAATAAGTTTGATTATATTTACAGTGTTCTGGGAAATAAGAAGAATGAAATTCAGTCTCTCAAAGATCAGATTGAGATGGCACTGACTGAAAGTGATGATGTCATGTTTTTGAAGGTAATGTGCCATTTAAATGTGAATCCAATTCTTCACATTTCTAGAATGCAGAATGACTAAAACCTGCTGCAGCCGTCCTGCTCTCCAGAGACTTCCAGTCCAATGGTGATGCAGTGGTGTGCACGAACCTGCTGTGGAAGGATGTACTGATAAGGACACAAATACCAATGAATATATCAGATATCAAGTGGTGTCTGGTGACTCCCCCAGCTCAGCCACTGCCTCTGCCACCAGCAGAGGGGTCCCTGGGCAAGAGTCACCTCCATGAGGTGTGGCAGCTCCGTGCTGTGTCCTGTCCCTGAGAGCCTCCTTGGTGTTTCAGGTACCAGTTGGGAATTAAAGCACCTGAGCTGCTGCTGGAATTTTGCCATGAGTTGTGTCCAACTGTAGCCTTTGCTCCTTTGAATTTGAGAGGAAAGCACAAACCCCACCCCATTTAAAGTAACATGGTTATATTTTTTCTCTGTGTGCTACACAAGGTGGCCTTTCATTTGTCCTTTCAGAGAGCAGCGGCACTGCAACAGGCATCAACAAAAGAGGCTTTCGTTCCTGCAGTTGAAATGGACCAAAATGTGATGCATTCCACTTATCAATCTGCCATTAACCTTAAAGAAACAGTGAAACTTGCAGTGGTTCAGAGTACAGAGAAAAAAGAAGAAGGTACTGTATCACTGGGGAAATCAGCATTTCCTCCTTTTGCTTTGAGCTGAAATGAGGGATCTTTCCATTCCAAATACAATTTTTTTAAAAGTGCAACAAATGTAGTTGGTTAATATAAACTGTGTCTTCCAATCCCTGCAGTGCTCCATTTCCACACAAATACATTACAGTCTGGGCTAAATTAGGAGACAAAAGGTGCCAGTGTCTCTTCACTGTTGTCTCTACTTGCATAAGCTGATGAGTATCATGATACTACAGCCTTCTGGCACAGCTCAGCCTTTCCTCCTTCGAGTAATTTATGGTGTTATTAAGTAGAGGGTTAGATGTGGTCAGGATGTGGTTAGGATGTGGATTTGAGGGGAGATTTGAAATCCTTTAGGGAGGCAGGACTCTGGTATCCCAGCTGTAGAGGTGCTGATGGTGTAAGTGTTGTAGAACAAAGCTCTACTTACTGGGTTAAGCCAAACTATCTTTTGGACTGGGGCACAGGTATGCAGTTCCCATCTCTGCCAAATATCACTTCAGTTCTATTCACATAACTGAAAAATAAGATTGAAAAACATTCTCACTAATGCGTGGCTGTTCTGGCAGTACAAACCATAATGTAAATTATCACCATTGCAGCCAAATCTGCGAAAATCAAGTTCCCTCCAGCAGCTCATACAAACAAAACCTTTGCTGGAAAAAAGCCTCCTGGACCACGTAAGTACTAAAGAACACCATCCTCTCCTAACTATGGCTTTACTATTAAATAGGATTTACCCAAGAGCTGTTTGCTGTGGAGGTGATGCAGTGCTTACCTGCAGTGAGCACCTTGGCACGGGAAAGGGAGGGTGCTTTGGGACATTTGGGGAGGGATGCCTCGTGAGCTGGAAAGCAGGGAACTGCACAGGTACAGCGGTGCATCAGCCTGTAGTGGTGTCAGTGTGGGCTGTAAAGCAAAGCAGAGCCTCCCCACCCTCTGGTTCTTGGAGGGTTTTTAAAATGTGTATTAAACACTTTTTGCTTGTTTGATGGATTGGTGTTTATTGAATTCTCCTTAAGAGCTGTTCATGTTCTGGTTTTTTTTCTTCCTACCTCACAGACAAAGAGAAGACCCTTCCCCAGGCTCCAACCACATCACAGGTGGAGGCAGATACCAGTAAGTGGTGATTAAAGCAGCCTTGCTCAGACACTTTGCTGGCCGCATCCCTCCAGCCTAGGGCCTCCAGGCTAGGGCTGGGGTGGTGGAGAAAGTCTTCATGGCAGGTTACACTGGGGCCTTTCAGCGCTGTTTGTCCACACACCAGAATTAGTGGGCACTGTAGCCTGTTGGAAGACCTTCCGTGTTTCCTTTTGGAATGAATCCAAGTGTTAAGAAACAACTCGTGTTACCTCCAGAGCTCTTGAGACAGGGTCCAGTGCTGGGTGTGGAGCAGTCAGGGGGTGTTGGGGAGGCTGGAGTTGAATGGAGCTGTAGCTCCTCTTGCTGCACTAAAAGCTCTGCTGTAAAAACCAAAGGAGTGGTCATTGTGCCCCATGGGAGCAGGAGTATTCCATGTGCCTGAACACTGCTCCTGGAGGGGAGATCAAGCTCCTTCCAGGCTTATCACCCTGTGAAATAGGAAGCAAGTGGCAGACTGTGCTTCATGGGCAGCTTTCCAGTGTGGGGCTGTTTGTACATGGCTTCAACATGCTGGGCTGTCAGCTCTCTACTGCTGCAGTTGCAGAAGAGCCATGACAGTGGTGTTACAGCTGTCACAGTCTTACCAATGGCTTTTCCTTCTCAGTAGAACTCACAGTTTACGTTTTTTTTTCCTTCCCCTCCAGAGGAGAAAAAGAAACCTGCTAAAGTTGGTGAGTCCAAACTTTCAGCATGCCTTTTCTAATTTTCATTGACTGCTCTTGATAAGATGGTCATGAGTGTTGGTGTATTGAGCAAAAGTTCAGCTCTTGCTCTGAGAAGGCTCTTGCTGGTCACTGTGAGAGCAATCAAACACTGAAAGAAGTTGTCCAGAGAGTGGGATTTTCAAAACCTGACAAGATAGTGAATAACCTGAGCTAATACTGAAGTTAACCCTGTGTGAAGCAGGAGGCTAAACCAGATGAGCTCCACCCTGAGTGTTTCTGTGATGCTGTGTTATGGGGTTTTTGCCCAACTGGCCAAACTCTCTTTTCTTCTGTTGACACAGCACCGACCACCACACCAACCACCACAGCTGCTGCAACTAAAGAGCTCATTGACAGCTTCCTGAAGAAATCCAGAGAGGAGCTTTTGCAGTGTAAGACACCCTAAAGATGAACTTTCTGCTCCTATTGCACTGGTGTTACGTGTCCTCTGTAGTTACCTGACGAAAGTAGTTCTGAGGTGGTTTCGTTAGCTTAATAGGTTATCAGCTGCTTGTTACAAATGAAGGAAAGTTTTGGAGGAAGAGGATGCCAGAGGTTTCTAAGTGGTTCTTTTGCCAGATGAATCAAATTTGTCTTCAGCATTTGTGTATCTTTATGAAGATAAATGAAGTTTTCGAAGTAACGACTTCAGTTTCCCCCAAAATGATGTCATTAGGGTAGCCTACAAACTCTGTGTAATGCACTGGTTTTTTAAGTTTAAATGCAGGCTTTTATGTGAGCCTAGGATGGCTTGTTAAGATGCTATACACCATGGGATACCTTTTGCTGCCAGATTAGCAATCTCCTCCTTTTGCCAGGATATATTTGGGTGGTGAAGGAACCCCGTGGGGCTGCAGGAAGGAAGGAAACTTGCCCTCCATTTGTCTGCTGTGTAACACAGAGCTGCAGTTGAGCCCAGTTTCTGTGGCCCTAAAAACTGCCTGCACTGAGGAGGAGAGCAGAGCTGGGAGGTAAACATGGGAACAAGTGCTTGGGCAGGACAGGACACATAGAGGTGCTTTGTTCTTCAGTACCTTCAGGTGATTCATGTCATTGCAGACGCTGCCAACATCACGCTGGACTTCAACACGGCTCACAACACCATGGTTCTGTCTGAGAACTACACCAGCATGTCCATCTCAGACACCTTCAAAGGCCACAGGTACCACCCCCAGCGCTTCACCGATTACCGCCAGGTGCTGGGCTTCCAGTGCTTCAAGAGGGGCGTCCACTACTGGGAGGTGGAGCGGCAGCAGAGCAGCTTCTGCGGCGTCGGCGTCTGCTACGGCAGCATGGAGCGGCAGGGCCTCCAGAGCCGCCTGGGCAGGAACAGCAAGTCCTGGTGCGTGGAGTTCCTGCACGCCAAGATTTCCTCCTGGCACGACGACGTCGAGAAGTGCTTGCCCAACACCAGGGCCACCAGGATCGGGGTGCTGCTGCACTGCGACGGAGGCTTCGTGCTCTTCATGGCGGTGGGGGAGAAGCACAGCTTGATCTATAAGTTCAAGGCCCAGTTCACTGAAGCCGTGTACCCGGCCTTCTGGCTGTTCTCCAATGATGCTGCGCTCTCTCTGTGTCAAATGAAAGAGTAAGGCCTCCGCTCTCAGTTTAGCTCACCTGGGTATTTACACACAGGTAATCCGTCTCAAAGATTGATTGTTTGAGATGAAAATTACCAGCTCTTTTAAGCAGTTTCGGAAATCGGCCGATTCTTTGGTTTGAATTGCTAAAGCTTTTAGATAGTGATGTAGCAAAATGTTGATGATAGTAAAAACTGCAATGAAAGGTTTTGCAAAGATCTTGATTTCCTTAAAATCTGTCATGGTGTGAATCATAGTTAAATGTCTTCTGTAGTCACTGTGGCTTCTGTGGCTTGCTGTAAAGGAGCCACAGATTAATGTGTTCTACAGGTAACAATAACCCATTTGAGAAAGGAACAGGAAGAATTCCTTGACAAATTCAGGTTTCAGGCTTTGAGGGAGGTCTTAGTGTTGCCTTTTTGCCTGTGTTGTCCATACACGTGTTCTCAGTGTATGACTCCATGAGATGCTACAGAAAGAGCTGCTGAAATCAGTAAGGTCAGGTCTTATGGCTCTTAAGTTCTGAAAGCCAATATGACAAATATCAGATCAGAATGGAAATGCAGAGACTTTTAGAGTTGATGGGAGAGAAATGCTGTTAGAATTTCCAGGAAATAACTATTACCAATCCAGACACTGGAAATACACCAGAGAGTCTTCAGGAAGACATCCTGCAGAGCAGTGGTGTGCATCCTGTGATAACAGCTTGTGGGATGAAGCATTCTGTGTCATCTTCGGACCCAGAACATGCTTCAAGTCTTCACACTGAAGGCTCTTCAGTGTTAGTTTTAATTTGTGTGTGCTGAGGAGTTCAGGGGGTGCATTCTTGGCGTGCATTTGGAGCATAAATGAGCTGTTTGCTTAAAGCAGGGTCTCCTGTCATAAAGCTTTTGCTCTTTATGGGGTGAGATATTCTCTGCTGGTGTATCTTTAGTTGTTCAGGTGGTAGAAACTGGATTTCTTGCATGTTTTTGGGACTCTGATTTGAGGAGTCTCAAGACAGATTGCACAGTACCTGGAAAATGCTGGCTCCTCTCTGCATGAAGTGGGCAGACAGGTGAGTCTTTTGTAACATACAGGGAATTAGCACAAAGGAGAGTTTTCATCCATTCCCACTGGGATGGATTTTTAATTCTTCTGGTGTTCTTTGGGTTGTGGTATGTCTTCAGAAGTTCTCACCAGGTACAGAGGAAACTGTACTTCTTAGAACTTTAGAACAATCTATAGGCACTCAAGGTATTTGGATCTCATAGTTTTTGGGCCTGTATCTTGTTGATGCCTCTGGACTTACTGTGCTAGCTCTTATTTCTTGTAGCCCATGGGAAGCTCACACAAGAGCCTTCCTGGAGCTGGGTTTGTAAAACTGCCCTCACAGGACTTGGTGAAATAGAACACAAAGCCACTGCTGGCAGTTTGGCAGGGAAGTGTTAGAAGGTTTAAAAGACCCTCTGTGGCAACATTCCACTTTAGCCAAAGTGCTTTGCAGAGAGGCTTTCAGGAATTCAGGCTTGGTGTCTCTATTTTTACTTGGTCTGTAAACTCTTAGTACTTTGTCAAGGACAGCACAAGTCTGATTTCTTCCAGTTCTTTGGTCAGAATAGGATATGGAATGGATGGTGGATGTAAAAGTGCCATGGCTGTCCTTGGAGCAGCTCTACTCTCTCAAGGGTCTCCACTTCCCAAAGCACAGTCGGCACTAAAACTACCAACCTGAGCAGAACACTTCACAAGGTGCAGAGGGACGATGTGTCCTGCTGGGAGCCAGCAATGGATGACAAATTGGTTTTTCTGCCCTTCCAGTTTTTCAGCAGTGAAAGATAAGAGCAGTTCCCTCTCAGAAATCCTGTAGCTGCTTGGCTGGGCCACGGGGCTGCAGATCCACTCAGCAGGGTGCTGGAAGAATCTGTCCCCTTGGTCATGGGCAAAAATGTGCTCCAGCAGTTTGTGCCCTGGAGAAAGTCCCCATGCTCTGCTTTTGCTTCTTGACTTCAAAGGGGTGTCAATACTGACCTCTAAGTCTGTGGGCTTCTGTAGCCATAGTCTGGAGTGACACCCAAACAAAGTAAAGAGCAGCTTTTGTTCTGCCTCGTTGGACCAAGTGGGACTCTTGAAATGGGGCACTGGTGTAGGACCCACAGCGTGGAACACGAGGTGTCCTGGAGTACCAGGCAGTGAAACAAGCCCTCTACTGGGCTCCTGATCCCCTGTCTTGCTTTCTTTTGTGCTATGAATGACTAGGAATCATAGAATGAAGTTCTGTTAATTTGGAATCAAAGTATATTCTTGGTTGGAAGGGACACATAAGGATCACCGAGTCCAACTCTTAAGTGAATGGCCCGTACAGGGATGGAAATGGTGACCTTGGCACTACTGCACCAATCCCTGGGCTTCTGAAAAATGTTGTTTTGGTTAGCTTCAGCTACCTTGGATATGTTGAAACATTGGTATGATATAACATTAGGAAAAATATTAGTTATAGCATGATAAATTCAAAAACCTTTTCAACACAAGTGATTTTACTTGGGCGGTAACTATCAAAGCTGCACTGGTTTTAAACAAAACATATATAGAAGCATATATTTTAGTGGTTCTTCTCTTGTTAGTCTTACGAAGAACCCAACTTAGTCTAGAAAAAGAACTAATTCTGGTGTTAATAATGCCATGAGGATGTGGATTGATTTGCATTTTAATGTACAAGTGAGAGTAAATGAAGAAACAGTTCCTCACTGAAAATAGACAAATCTGTTTAAATTTAATCTTCAATTAAAGACATCAGTAAAACAGTGTATTTAGAAAAACAAATGCTTATGTAGTTACAAACTTGTTGATTGTACTGATGTATCAGCCCTGTGCTTCAATCTATATAAAGTTTGTTATTGCATGGAGCTGTGTCAGCCAGACACAGGCAGGGTTTTTATGGATTCTATGCCACCTCGTGCCTGTAACCGCTGTGGGAGCTGGCTGGTGAATGGTGATAGTTTGAATTCAATAAATATTCACAGTAAACTCTAAGTGTTCTGTTCTGTGCTCAGAGTCGAAGCAGTGAGAGAGGCAGAAGTGAAGACACGATAGAGTACAAACAACAGGGCTTTTATTGCATCTCTCACTGGGTTATGGGAGAACTGGGGAAGAGGAAAGGAGAGCTGCAGAGGCTGTGGTGTCCTCTGGACTGTCAAAAGCTGTCCTAAACTACCTCCTTCCCCTGAGCTACACTCCCATTATCAGTGTCACCCGTTATCAGTAACCTCGCAGAGGATGAGGAGAGCATCCTGCCCACTAAACAAAACTGGAGACATTTTTGGGTAAGCGAAACCATGGCCATCAGCTGGAGGAAGAGGGACAGTTAAGGACACAGTGTGGGATTGCTTAAAAAAGCCTTAGGTGATACCCAGCATCTGCCAGCCTAAGGCACACCAGGAAGCAGCAACCTAACACCGCCCAGTCAAATCAAGCCGAAGGGTGTGTGGTTTGCAAGCTGCTGCCTCCCCACGTGGGGAGAACAGCTCAGCAGGGAGCTGCTCTGGTGGCTCCATAGGTTTAAAAGTCAGCCTAAAGAAAGGCATCCATTAAACAAGTCAAATATTTCCTTTTCCACTTCAAGTTCTCCCAGTGGGTTGGGCTGATGAAGGTTTTGGGGAGCAAACTCTGGAGAGTTCACAGACTCGCACCAACAGTGCTGCTTGATCAGCGTGACAGGCAGTGCAGAAAGTAGGGGGAGGAAAAATCCTCGTCTTCACTGCTTGTCCCGTGATGTCCCTGGGATTAGGAGGACAATGAGGTCTGCCTGAGCTTGGCCTCAGCTTCCAAAGACAAAGAGGTGTTTCAAGCCTGTGTAAACCTGACTGCGACTACAGCCAGGGTCTTGAGCAGGTACTGAAGCCCCAGGGAAGTCAGCATGATCATTACTCATACAAGGTCTGGTTTCTTCCTTGATGCTGACATTTCCTCTTGATTTAGCCTTGTGATCACTTTTTCCCAGCAAAAGGAAAGCTGACTTAGGCTCCAAATCATACCCTCTGGGAACACATGTAAAAATGTTTATCAGGATGTCCCCTACTTTAATAAAATTGCATTTGGTTATAACAGACTGTATTTCTACACCCAGTTCTCTGACTCCCTCCCATTTCTTCCCCTCTTCCTAATTCCCTCCCAATTAAGTGGCTGCTACTTCTCAAATAATATGTCAGTTAAAAACGTGACACAGGGTGGTCATTGTGTGACTCCTATTCAAAGCTCATGTCATTTAGACTTTCATTGGCAGCTATTTTGTCCCATAAAAAAGTTCAAGACAGCAATTTGTGAATCTTGCTCAGCCAAGTAGAACTGGGGAAAAAAGGAGTCATTTCAAAAGTCAATTAATTGTGGCCTGTCAGAGCACTCCTCATTCAGTTTTTTTTTCAGGCCTTGTCATGGGCTCACATCTGCCAGCCCCGTGTTGCCCAGGCTGCAATCAGATGCCATCACAGGGGAAATAATGGGTTTATTCACACCATTTATTGGGCTCTGTGTGGTAGACACATTTGTATATCATTTTACGGTGTAGCAATTCCATTTACATAAAATACAGGCAATTATGGGAGTCTGGCTACAGCACTAAGGGAGGGTGGGAGGAGCCACCATTCAAATAAGAAAAGCTAATTGAAAAGAGGCAGATAATTTAGGTGAAAATACCATCATGGGCAATTCTTGATCCTAGATCAGTTCAACAGAACTTTAAGGAGGTGAGTTAGTTGCATTTTGTTTGGACTTGTACTAAATTCCTTAATGTTTTTCAAGGAACGTGTAAGAAAATAACATGTACTTTTTAAAGCATCTGTGTTCCATTAAAAAAATCGAGTAGTCCTTGGTGAAGAAAGAAAGGGCTTTTTTTGCTTTAGAGGTAGCTTTCTCCCCCCCAGGTTAGAAAGAGTTTCCACATTTGTAAAGGAAGAGAAATCAAGTAGATATTGGGGAGGAGAGAAAAATATCTAGGGAAAAAGCACGTGACGTACACAGAGCAAAAGATGTTAGAGACAATTTGGTAGCACTGAGCACAGGCTGCTTTCTAACCTCCCCCAAAAGACCGTCTTTCCAAAATCCAGAGTTATTTTGTGAGGCAAAGATGTGAAGAACGAGAAATTAATATGGGTAAAAAATCAGAGTTCACAGGGCTCACAGAGCCATTATCTTCAGGAAATTCTCCAGACCCCAGTTTGGGTGGAATTGTTGGCTTCAGTCCTTGATTTTGACTCTGCTCCAGGTTCAGTGTCCAAAACCTGGGCTGAAATTTTTCAGCTCTCATCAGCAGTGTCCCTCGTGTCAGTTGAGCTCAAACTCACATGGGTTGGCTCCCCTTTCTCTGGCAGCCTGGTAAACCAACATGAAATCCTTAAACCGAGGGGCACAGCCCAGCCAAGCTTCCCCAAAGTGTTCATTCCCAGTGAAGAGGAAATCTCCCCCTCCCTTCTTCACCTTGCACTGCAGCAGGGTTCGGATGGGGCCTCGCCACTCCCCACTCCCTTCATCCTGCTGGAAAATCCTGTTTTTCTGCCTGTAGACTTTCTGGACACCGACGTCGACCTGGGACATGTGGTTCTCTGCGTCGTGGGAGACATTTCGGATCGATCCTTTCACCACTGGGTGTGAACAAGACAGGAGCTGGTTATGGGGCAGCAGGGGGACAGCTCAGGCACTGTGAGCTCACCGAAGGAAAGCCCCGGGGAGCAGATTTGCTGTGCAGTTTTACACCCACCGCCTGCCCACGGGCACCGTTCTGAGCTTACACTGCACCCTTTGCGCAGGGGATCCCCACACAAGCAGGGCTGTGTCCTTGGAATTGTGCTTGGAATAAATGACTACTCAAAGCAGCTACACCTGGGGAAAAAGCATCTAACTTGCTTGATAATGCAAAGGAGTGAAGGATGAAAAAGCACATGACAAGGGGCCAGCTCAGGGATTCATTTTTTTCAGTCTGTGCTCCGAGGCAATGACTATCACAGACTGCCTCCTTCCTGACTCCAGGGCACTCTGGAGCTTTTCCTTTCACAGCACTAACAGAGGTTGATCCAAGAAGAAGCAGAATATGATTTGGTCAGAAAAAAATGAGAGCTTGTTAAATGTTTTTCATTTAAAGGTTTGGTGTTGTTTTTCCCTCTCAAAAGAAAATGTCATCCATCCACCAAAAGACACTTTGGGAGATGGCAAACACTCAGAACTCTAAAAGTGACTGCATTTGAAGCCTTATGTAAAAATCAGTTTGCATACATGTACCTTCTTCTCCCAGAAGGACCCTAGCTGGAAGGAAAGCATAAGAAGAATAAGTCTCTGAAAGCATTCTTTGCATCAATCGTATGGAGAGTGAAGCATCCCCTCTGACAGGTGTTTGCTGTCCTGCATCCGCCTTTCTCGTTGTCACTGCCCCCGTTTTTCACAGCAATCAATCATTCTTCTACCAATTAAGTTAATTTCAGTCCCACATCCCTAGAAGGCTCAGAAATAAGCCACCACTTGAGCCAAGAGCTCCTCAGGAAGTGAGAGGTTACCAATGTAACGGGAACATCACCACCCTCCTGCCACAAAACTCTTTCACTCGAGGACAGAAAACGCAACAACCCAAGGTGCAGAAGAAAAAACTTATTTCTGCAGTTTCCGAGAAGTTCCTCAGTTATTTAGATTTCCAAGGGAATCCAGAATTTTGCCTCACAGATGTCTCTGCTCTCTGTCTCCCTCTTTGTGTGATCATTTTTAATCAGATGCAGTCAAGTCTATTGACAAGCTATAATGCACTTGCTCCTGGTGCTCCAAGTTGCTCCTGCGCTGCTCAGGGCCCAGTGACTGCAGGCCTCCATCCTAAGGACAACTATAAAGCCCCCATTCACTCCCAGTGTCATTTACACTTTCATTAGCAGCTATTTTCCATAATCAAAAAAGCTGATGATAGCGATTTGTGAGCTCAGGGCAGGGAAGTCAGGCCGTAAATAGAGTCAGTTCAAAGGGCCATTTCTTCTGGTCTGTGGCTGCTGTGAGTGTGAGTGCCCCCTTTGTGTGCCTGGGCCCCCACATCTGTCAGTCTCCAGCCGTTCCGGCAGGGAGAGCACCCGCATGGGAACCAGCACCTTCCTCCAGGAAAGACAACGGGCTGGATTGCACCAAGTAATTTAGAAGAAGAATGGAGATTACCAGCTGTGAAGCGCTCTAAGGGAAGCACGCTCTGCACTGGTTTTGTCTTTGCACCATGGTGCTGGTGTCTGATTTTATCATTTGAAGTATGGCAATTTCCTAGCAGGAAAGCAGTGATTTGGTGCGGTTTTTAAAACATTGAATAGGGAGTTTGTAGTTTTATTTCTTTATGTAGGTATATTTATAACAATAGAATTGTGGCTACATGGAGAAGCAGCTCTACAGCTTTACCTATTTGACCTCATCAAAGAGGTACAAATGTGCACGTAGAAAAACATGGGAATAAAATGAACAAATCAAGATCGAAAGAAAAAAATTCTACTGCATCGTTAAGTAAAGAAAACTGGAAAAAGCCTTTAGTGTATTATCAAATTAGCATTTCTTATTATTTCTTTTCCTATGGACTATTTACTGTTCTGTTTTCTCATAAGGCATGAAACCTAACCAGGATGTCACTGAAGGAAGTTTAAATCATCTGAAATCTTTAGCTAAGTTGCCAACAACTCACTGCCTGCGCAGAAAAAAACCTCAGGGAGTGTGCAAATTGTGAGGGGAGAGAGAAGGCATATTCACGGTTGGGATCAAAGGAAATATGGACAAAGGAAATAAAAACGATCACACCAAGCAGGTACAACCTGTGTGACTCTGTGCTACACACACGTGGCTTGGCTGCACCTGTGAGGATTGCTCACAGTTCAGTTTCGGATCCTGCCTGCAGGAAGTGAGGACCTTGGCAGCAAAGCCTCTCCCTTCTAAGTTTCGCTTTCTCCCTCCATCCGGATTCTTTTTTCACACAGTTCAGTTTCTCTCCCACGGAGAGCACAGCCATGCCATTATTTTAAGAAAAGCAGCAAGTAAATCCAAATAATCAATATAAATTAAAGGCAGAATGACTCCCCTTTAGTCAGCTTACCAAAATCACTGCTGCAAATGGCCATGAGGAGTTCCACGTTGTCACAAGGACGGCACATAGCTGAAGAAAACAGAGCGGTTAGTTACAACACTGTAGTAGTACAGCTCAGTGCTGAAGGACTGGTGAATTAGGACAGGAAACCGGGCAGAACTACCAGCTCAAACAGCATTGTGCTCAGATGCAAACCAAAGTTCTTGTTATGCAAATACAACCACAGCAAAGAAATAAGCACAGGGGATGTTCTCAGCGACGGGCAGAAGGACCTCCCTCGCGGTGCCAAACTCCTCCGTCACTAGGGATGCCCTGGGGCAATGGGTTTCAGCTGCCACCTCAGGTCTGCCCCTGCCCTTACCTTCAGCCAGTGCCATCTTTTTGAAGTCGGGGCCCGCGGCGCTCTGGTTGCTCAGCAGCTCGTACTGGAAGCTGGCGGTGCGGCGGCTGATGTCCCTCTGCGGGCTGGCCTGCAGGAACAGGGCCACCCGCTGTGGCCTGTGGGCACTGAAGCAAGACACGTGGCGGGGCCGAGCCCCTCGTGCCTCGCCCACCACCAGGTGCAGCTGCCCAGCACGCTCCACGTAGATGCTGGCGCCCTGGAAGTCGCTGGCGGGCTTGATGCAGACCGTGGTGTGCTGGGCGCTGGCCAGGTTGGGCTCCAGGACCACCCGCAGGGCTCGCGCTGGGTACATCCATTCCAGGGAGCCCTCGGTGCAGCGCAGGTGCACCTGCTCCACGGCACGGGAGCGGGGCTCCCGGCTCAAGCCACTGCCAAGACAACGCCACGGCTCCATCACTGCCGGTGCCCAGGACAGGACTCCCTGCAGCACTCACCGCCTGAAGGTAGGGATCTTACTCCCAGCACTGACTTTCCTAATGACCCGTAAGTTGGACTGCGTTCCTTCCCTCCCTCCCTCCCCTCAGATCTCCACTGCAGCACCACACGGAGCCACGGAGGAACAGGGATCGCTCTCACCTGAGGCTGCACCAGGGTGCACAGGAAGGAGCCTCAGCCCCTTTCACCCGCCTACAAATCCACACTTGGATGCCTGCAGCATCCAGAGAAACGTCAAAGGGTAATTTCTCGCTCCTAAATAGCTCAAAACCTTTCTGTGTGGCTGGACTGGCCAGTGCTCAGCTGTCCAGAAACTCGCTGGTGGGTGGGTGGATGGATGGATGGGGTGAGAGCTGCTGACTCGCAGCAGGAGCTGCACAGCGAGCACGGATGTTACGTCTGAAAAATTTGGTTCAAAGATCTACTTTCTAAAATGATTTTTAATATTTCCAACATAAACTCATCAAGAAAGTGTTTTTGATGGACAAGCGTGGTGCTGGCCCTGCTCCCGAGCTCTCGCTCAAGCTGCTGCAGTTCCACTGCTTTCAGAACAGTTTGCCTGAGGTCGCTTAGGAGAATCAAATCCACAATAGCGGAATTAGTTAAAAGAAAAGCAAAAAGGCGACAAAACGTAGAGGGAAAGGATGCAATATTTGAGAATGCTGAGAACATTTGTCACCTGTTTCCCTGCCAGTGACTGAACCAAACCCGCCAGGGCGATGGCACCGCATGCGCTGGAACCGACCGCTCCCCCTCCGCCAGTGCGCGGTTCCCGGGGCCGGTTCCCGGTTCCCGCAGCCCCGGCCATGCGCACCCACCTGCCCCTCCAGCTGCAGCGGTCGCCGGTGCCCGGGCGGGAGCCTCCCGCCAGCAGCAGCAGCCGCAGCAGGGCCAGGAGCCCGGGCGAGCCCCGCACCGCGGCCATGGGCCGGCGGCAGCGCCGGGCGCGGGCCGGGCTTTAAAGGCGGCGGCACGAAAAGGGGGTGGGCTGGGGGTGTCCGGGGGGCGGCGGCCGCGCCCCTCACCGACCCCTTCCCCCGCCCCGCCAGCCTCGGCAGTGCCGCGGGGAGAGCCCCCCGGCACGGGCGGGGGACAGCGGGGACACCCCACCATCGCCCGTCCCTCCCTCCGCACACCGCCCGCGCCAGGCAGCCCCCTTTTGTCTTTGAAATATTTAGAAGTGATTAATAACAGTTTCTCATCGCGGCGTAGGAGCAAACAAAAATCGTGTCAACATAATCAAAGCGAACTTTGAATGAGTGATGGAAATTCAATAGTTTTAACTTCTGCTTTCATGATTATCTTTCAGGGGTCCGTGCACAAGAAAGCTCCGGGGCCCACGATTATCATGCTAAAAGGCGGGCTGTGCCTGCCAATAATTAGATTTTTATATGCATTGCCCTTTCCATATTTTCAATGAACGACATGGGGAGCTGCTCTTTTGCAGGTCTGGGAGAGCGAGGCTCTTTTCTGCGGCTCTTAAGCGTGGAATCGGGATTTCGCGGTCGGGCGGGGACAATGGCCCTCGGCACGGCTGGGTGGCTCATCCCAGGATCCGCAGGGCATTGTTCCCCACGCCGCGCCGCAGCGGCCGCGGTCACCGGGACCCTCCGGCCATCTGTTACCTTGCGGTTACCAGCGTGTTCTCACATTGCCCACAGATGCACGGGGGAAGAGGCAGAGTCTGCCCGCAGCCTTCCTGCAAGGAGGGCTTTTCCGGAAAATAGATTTGTTAGAGGAGATACCCTGAAAGCAGAGTTTTAGTCCTCAAGTGTCAAACACCGGACTCCTTGGATTGTATTTGGACCCACACACAACCACTTTACTGATCATTCACCAAAACTTTGCATTTTAACTTTTATAATTAAAAAAGAAACAGAATTTTGGCCTTGACTTGCACTTTGCTCATGTCCCGTGTTCTTTCCCACACGTACCTGTGCTGTGACTCCTCACACAACTTTAGGCTGAAGTGTGGCTCAAGTTGGTGCTGTGTTGTGTTCTAAAAACATTTAAAGAAGCATTAAACCTTGACGCTTATCAACATTAGTGCCAGTGATCCTGAAAGCTCTGATGTCTTACCCACCTAAGGAAAAACCTGCTGAATATCTATGCTCTGACCCCATCCTGAATGGAAAACAACACACAAATAGTCTTTAAAAGGTTTGATTGTGGCATAATACAGCAGCTGAGAGGCCAGAACCCTTCTTTCTTTTGTGCAAATGAGACCGGTACAGAGGAGAGGACTTGGGGAGGGAACTGACACTATGATAAAGTGGCCCCACAGGAGGATTTATTCACTTCCAAAAGCCCAAACGAACCATCTGCTGCCATCAGGAGAAAGCATTGAGCCACTCGATCCCTGAACGTCTCCCAGCAGCAGCGTTTCCCCTGTCGGGGGAAAGCCCCGGGTGTGTTTTCCTGACTTGCTCCCAGCAGCACCTCCCGCCCCATCTCCAGTTTCCACTGACACCACACGACAACAAAACATCTCCTGTTAAAACTCTAACTCGAAACTGCTCATTACGGATCAGACATTTGCAGGACTCCTTCTCCCCTCAGAGTAAGTGAAGTGCAGCATCAGAAGCTGTTTTAAGACCCCAAATCAGACAACAGAGGTGAGAAGGAACAATCTGCACATTTCACATTACTTTTGAAGCCTGGGGGTTTAAACCATTTTAACCACATCTATTCTAAAGTCCCACAAACTCGGCTCCTCCCGGGGTGGAGAAGGATGGACCAGGAGCAGGCAAGATGCTGAGACACCTTTGCAGGTTACCAGTGTGAGTTTTACCTCTGAACAGGCACCACACTGCCTAGAATTTTCCCCATGTACTGAGGCTTGGACTTTGCAGCAGGAATCTCGGGCAGAAGCACGGCCACAGAGTTCAACAAAATGCAATTTTGTTCTCAAAATCCTAAGCTCATCCTGCTGTAGCCCTCCCACAGCCAGGCAGTCATCCTCACCCCGGGCTTGTTGCAGAGTTGAAGACTCAGATTTGCTTTTATGCATAGTGAGGAACAGGAAAAAATGAGTTTAAATACTTTAATCCACACACTTAAATCTACAGAGAAATACAGTACAAGTAACAAGACAACAAAAAGATGCACTAGGAAATTCAGTAACAGAGTCAGTGCTGTGAAAAATCTGTATTTACAAACTTTTATGAAGAACATGGAGCATGTGTTTCTCAGAAGAGCCTTCTGGGAGTGAGTCACAGAGAGAGTTTTCAGTTTCCCTGTGTCGATGCGGAGCAACCACAGAACGGGGCAGTTCTGGGGCTTTGCTGAAGCTGCAGCATCTCACACAGAACCCGACCCAAATCACACATCACCACCATGGAATGACTGCACCAACCAGCACAAATTTTTGTGAGACACAATCACGTTTGCTGTGCCTCTGCAGTAAATAAAGAACAGAGACTTCTCAGCTTTTATAACAAAGACTCTTAACAGCAATACCTCCTTATCCTCTCATTTCAGCCTGCCTTCTTTTCAAAACCTAAGGAAAACCAGATTGGGGTTTGAAAACACCACTAGATGTCATGGAAAAATTAGCAAATTTTGATTTAAATATTTATTTTGGAGGTTCAAGATTATGTTGGCTGGTTCTCTCCTTGCAAGTGAGATCTCATATGCTGTACAGCTGTGAGCAGTGGGGTTTGCTCTGGGGTTTTGTTCTCTGAGAGGCAGGAATGGTGCAGACAGCATCTGCTTATGTTTAGGCACTAAATACAGGTCTCAAACTGATCTCTCAAGAATCCACTGATTACTCCTTTCTTACTGCTCGGTGGGAAAGAAAAAATACTGAATCCCAAATATCACCTTTCTCAGCTGAAAAAAGGCCTAAAAATTCTATTTTTTTCACCTATTACTTGCACTTTAAGTTCATATTTTCTTGTTTAGTGCCACTTCAGAACACACAAACACATTCAATACAAATCCCAGGTCACAGCATCACAGCACATGAAACTAAAGAATAACTTTTTTTTTAAACTGTTAACATGCTGATACTTTCTTGTAAGTAATTATGACTAATTTAAAGTTACAGTTCTTAAAAGTAACATTTTACAGTATTCTGATCACTGATTATTAAACAACTACTATACATACTGGAGTTACAAGCTACAAAAATAAAAATCCATTCTGTTTAACTACAAAAATCCTAGAAAGAGAAGATGGCTGGAGGTACTTGAAGGATTACAAGTTTGTAGCAGACAAAATGGCTTTTGAGGGATGTAAACCTTGAAGGTACAGAATGCAATAAACTCACAATACAAGTTCCCATGTAATCTTAAAAAGAAAATTATTTTTACGCTGAAATCTACAAACAAGTCGCAAATTAAACAATGCAAAGAACTAATAACGCAGCAGGGGTACACAGCACAGGACACAGGGCAGTATTAAAAAGTACAATTCTGAATACATTCATACTTGTGAACCATTAAGGGCCAGATCCTCGGCTAAGGTAAGTGCACAAGATCACCAGGGTTAGTCAAGGCATGTGGCTTTACTCCAGCTTGAAGTGTCTCCCTGAGATGCCCAAAGCCTGAACTGGGTATTCAGCACTCTTAGGTAACAAAATTGTGATCACGTCGTGCTTTAGAACTGTGGCCTCAACAACACCAAAACAGAGAATGTGTAAATTCTCTCCATACACTTAACTACTACAGAAGAAGTGGTCTCAGCTGTCTCATCCCTCTGCTCAAGAAGCAGCTCTCATTTCTCAGAAGAAACCAGCATCTTTAATGAAGTCGTTCACATTCAACAGAATCAGTTATGTACTGGTATTTTTGAATCTGAAGACAACCTATTTTAATTCTATCTGAAGATTAAATTTTTTCTTTTCCAAAAGGAAGAGAACTGCTAGTAGTCAGTATGAGATACAGAACTAAAAAGGATTCTCAGTTAGAACACATGCAGATTCCTAAGGGCCCTACTCTTACCCACAGACTAACTGGGTTACAGTGCTGCTCTACCAAAAGCACTTGTTGCCAAGCAAAAACCAGTAACTACCCAAACACTGATACCAGTGCTGATCACAGCTAAAGGTGCAGTGCTTTACGTTTTTATTTAACCAGGGAGATACAGTAACACACACACTACAAAAGTTTCAGTGCAATAAAACACGGAACCAGAAGGAACTGGCCAAACTGAAGCCAAACCCTTTAAGGATCAGTTCTCAGAACCTGTGGAGAACAGGGAGGTTCTTCCCCAGCAACAACGAGAAAAAATATTGTACTGTGAACCAGGCAAGGGGTGTTGGGGAACCTCTGGAGTGGTGATGGTGACTGGAAAAGCCAAACAGGGGGGTCACTGGGCCAAGAACAGCTGTGTGAAGCCATTCCAACTTTCTTTACTGCCAAAGCCTTTACAGGAGGTTCTGTGCACATGAAAACACCCATCACATCCTCTCAATGTGTGTAAACAAGTGCAGTGTGAGCCAGGCAAGGAGCTGGCCCACAGAAGGGCTCTCCATGCACCTGTATGCTTTTTGTACTGCATGTCACAGGACTGAGAACCTACAGCAAAGAAAGTGATCAGAATCTGACCAAACTTCAGTTAAGCTACTGCATGCAGCAATAGAACTTTATGAACTCACTTTTAAGTGCTTGACAATTGATGTCACTGTTTACCCTGTACATTTTACACAAAGGTATAATGTATGAAGACTGAAAAAAACAATTTTTTGTAATGTGTCTTTCTGAAACATTGCTTTCACTATTTTTCCAATGTTTATGATTAGCAGGATTAAGGGAAAATTCTCCAGTGCAAGACAGGAGCTCCTGCTGCAGTGTCCCCTCTCCCACACAGGGAATGTCCTGTGGGATTTCCAGGGTTCTGACCTACAAGGAGTAACCACTCCTTGGGCAGAGCAGCTGTACAGTAAAAAGGCATGGAGCAGTTTACATGCACAACGCACAGCACAGCACTGGGCAGCTACAGCTCTGTTACAAATTAGCCAGGTTCATTCCTGCCGTGACAGAATCTGGGAGCCCACGGCTGACACGGACTGCACTTGGACTAGAACTGGAAACAGCTCCATCACAGTAACTCCCAGCAGGCTTTAACCCAATTTGCACCACACCAGAAAGGAGGATACACTGAAATCAAAGGGCAGTGGGACACAGCAAGGCTTCCCAGCAGATTCCAGTGCTAACAGTGCATGTTTCACAAGAGCTTTTTCGTCACATGTATGACAGACACAGAGTTACGACGGAAGGATGAGCCCGTGTCCCACGGGGAACTGGACACTTTCACCTTACAGAATGTTCTCTAAACCATAAATACAATTTCACAAGAGGCTTCCCCAAGCTCACCATGGCTGCCATCACTAACAGTCCCTTTGTGAGACACAAACTTCTTCACCTCCAGAAACAAGGCCATTGATCAGGGGTGTCCCAGACAAGCACCCCATTAGATGGTACTTTCACTTTGCTTCTCCAACAGGAATGATGGATTTACCTTTCCCAGAGGATTTCACACATGTTGGGCTGGACTGCTAGCAAGCTGCAGTGAGTGGCAGGATCTTGCCTGCACAAAGAGCACATCACCACTGACCCCACTGAGGCACAAGTGGAGAATTCCGTTCTCCACTCACCTGTGGTAAAACAGGGAGGCTCCAGAGCTTTGCCATCAATTATTTCTTTTCTAGATATCAGGAGTCAAAAGAGTGAAGTTTTTCAACAGTTAAAGGTTCTTGGGCTATAAACCAATTTGATTAATATTCTGATAAACTTCAGGAAACTCTTTAAACTGCATTATGAATAGTTTAAAGTAGCCAGTGGTGTAATTTCAAATACTGCCTTTTAGAGCACATATCCTGCTTTTCCAGACTCCTCTTTTGTTTGTAAACAACACTTACATAAGAACCACAGCATAGAACTTAAATATTTTTAGAATGCTGATGGCTACAAGTTATTAAAAAAATAATAACTTAACTGGTAAGATTTTTGCATACTAGTTGAAGCTCATAACTAAAAAAAAAACCTAGTGGATTCATCTAACATATATACTTAGGGTATTTTAAACATTTTTACATAGATTTTACTATTTTCATCTATATTTACATACATTAAAATAATTAAAATTAGATGTACAAGTCTAATGAATATGGAATTTACAAATGGCTTCTGCTTTACAGTTCTAATCACATTTTCACTCTAATCACATTTTCAGACAGCTATAAATTCACTGAGAATCAGTAGTATTGAAGTTCTAGTACATACACTTTCTACAAGGAATACCATCAAGTTAAAAATGCTCTCCAAAGAGGATTACAATTGAAGATTTAAAAAATACTGACTTTGCCAAGGTTTCAATAAATTATTTTAAAATATAAATAGTTCGTTCACTGTTAATGCAAACATCATTTTAAAGATTTTTGAAAAATGGTTTCATTTTAAAAAACCTAGAAACACAGCCTACTTTACCCAGTGGTCTCACTTTCAGTTAGCATAAAGAAAAAAAAATTGGGGGAATTGTGACAAAAGCAGCAACAGTCAAAGTTCAGACCAAAGCTCTCAACTTCTTATGATCTTGGCTTACACAGCAAAAATTCTCTTCCTACTTGGAAGAGCCCCTTCAGTAACTAAACTGAATTTACTCAGTGAAACATTTTAAACCTCAACTCAGCTCTCACCTGCTGCAGGCTTAAAACGCTTACAACCAAAGAAAACAGGAGTCAGACTTCTTACTTTTGTTAACCAGGAAGATGTTTTCACCTGAGAAGCTTTTAACCTGAGGAGCTTCAGATATGCCAGGCTGGCAGTCCCTGTGTACTGCTGTACAAGTTTTGAACCTTTACTATCAGGACCAACCACTGATCTTTTCCCCACCTTATATTCCTAAGGGAAATGAGGGTACCAACAAGGTTTCTTTGACCCTCTAAGAGCCAGTCAGAAAACAAATACTTCCATGCTTTTTTGACAAATAAATTATACACATGAATGCCAGAACTTGGCAACTTCTCCAAACTTAGCTCTCAACCTCCACACGTAAAATTGAAAGTTAACAGACTGACTTACTACTGATCGTTCTCAGGTAATTATGAGCCAAGATCTTTAACAAGTCTTTAAAAAATACCCTATATTTGCCAATCATCATTTCTTTAAAACTCTTCCCTCTAAGCAGCTAAAAAAGACTGCTCCTTTGTCCAAATTTTCCTCCAAAAAGCCTCCCCAAGAACTAGGATGTTGCTATTTACAGAATCTAGAATCAGTCTCTCACTGAACTGAAGCAAAGTCAAGTCACAGGATCATTCAGTGCAAGTCATGGTACAATTATTTTGAGTTGTGTCTTGGGTACTCAGGACCTCAGGGTACTCTTTGGCTGACAAAGCCACCAAAAAGGGTCATCTGCTAAAGAACATTTCCAGAAACCTTTGGTCCAAAAGCCATTTTCTTGCTCAGCACCCTCCCGAGAGCTCCCAGATCCTCCACTCTCCCAGTGAAGCTTTTCACAAATGCACTGCACAGAAATGGTAGCCAGGAGCAGGCTGCTGTCAGAACATCAGCCCACTTGGTCTGGTTGTCTGTTCTGGAACTGTTCTGGGGAAGAGGGCAGGTGGAAGCAGGTCAAACTCCCAGCTGTCCCCCCTTCCAAGGGGACGAAACATCTCTGATGTGTATGTGCAGAAGAGCTGATTCCACAGCAAGGAAGGGCTGCAGCATCTGTCCCTTTTCATCAGAGAAACACACTCCAGCTAGAAAGGCTGGAGGGCGTCACCACCAACCTAAAAGCAAACCAGTTGTGGTAATTCAGCTGTGAAAGTCTCCATGAGTGCAAAGGCATGGCTTTTTCCTCAGCTCTAGTTCATTCACAGGTATGAACCTTCGGGCATAAACCTTAACCTAGATCAGACACCCTGGGTGTTGTAACAAGCTGAAGTTCCTCGCTGTCTCACGTCAAATTCCACAAAATCTCCGTGACTTTCTCCATCTGCTCCCTCCCGTGGCCTTACTCTGACAGGCTGGAAGCGTCGTCATCCGTCTGCTCCCCCGAGTGATACAACATCAGTGCATGAGTCTTGTGAGTGATGGTGACAGTGCAGGGCCCCTGAGCCCAGGGCTCCCCGTCCACCTGCATCGGCATCTTGGAGCTCTTCAGGATCAGCTGGGACCAAACAGAACAGCACAAATCACAGCAGTTCAAAGCTCTGAAGACTCCTGTTACAACTGCAATATCAGGCACGTTTTCAGCCTGGACAGGGAGAAACTGCGAGTGGCACTCACAGGCCACCAACTACAGCAACAGGACTCTGTGAACTATGACATAATTTTTACTAAGCAAGAGAAACATCCAGCTCAACTGCAAACTGCAGCTTCAGATCCGACAGTTGAGTGCTTGACATTCTAGACAGTGTATTAAAAATATTTAGGGGAACAGGTGCATAAGCAGCACTTACCCTCACTGTGTGTGCCTGCCCCAGGCGAACAGGATTTGCCAGTTTCACCTGAATCTGGGCACAGTGGAAAGAACCATGAACGCCAACAACTTCCAGAAGTCCATCATCATGTCTAGGAAATTAAAAAAAGGAGGCTTTTTAGTGATGCTCATGAGCTCTAGCATAGCTGTCCAAATATTACAGTCCTTTTATAGTTGTTCCCATCGAGGAGACAAATGTTGTTCGACAAATCTGTTGATGTATTTGTGCTGGAGAACAAATCACACTGAGAGCAAAGAAAGCCATCAAACCCCAAAACTGTGGAGCAGTACAACAACTGGCACACCCCAGCTGGCTTCTGGAAATTACGGATGTATGACTTTCCAAGGCTCACTGTGTGTTACTTAAGGCCCACAGTGAATTTCTCTTCCATGAACTTGTACAATGTTCTGTCTTTTCACTCAGTTATTAATCTACAGGAAAATCTTTTAATGGCTTAATTTTTCATTTTTGGGTAAAGGACCCCGCCCAAGTATTTTTTAGAAATCCAGGATCTTGTAACAGAACTATGAGTATATTTATATATATATGTGACTTCTGAAGAAGGAAGTCACAAGAGGGAATAACTAATGTTCCCATCTATTTTCCTCTTTGGTATTGCTCCAGCCAGCTTACTGAAGCACAGGAGTCAACATTTTGAAATCTTTTGTTTTTCCTTTCCTTTTCAACCTCTAATGAGATGTGTTCTTTTAGATTCTGAAATGGATCTGCCTTCTACTTTTTGAAGGCTACCTTTATTGTTAACAGCCTCTTCAATGCTACTGCTGTCTGTCATAACAGACATTTTGAGAAAGCCTTAAAACCCCCCTGATGTGTAGGATGCCTTTAGTCCAAGTCTCAAGGAAAACAAATGTGAGACAGCCCACTGTCACAAAAAATCCTTCTGATCTGCAGGTGAGTCTGGCTACGTAAGCACAGTCTACTGGAGGGAATTCCTTACACTACAGGAATTGGTAAAAGGAAAAGAAACCAAAGCAAAAAACGCACTGTGTACCTGGCCAAGGGGTAAGGTTCATCCCCCATTCCTTCCCAGAGCCTGCAGCCACCTCCCCAATATCCAATATTCAGCACAATGATGCCTTCCAAATTGGGCAACTCGATCCTCTCACCATCCAACTCTAGCTTTAAAACACAAGCGGAAGTTCATTACTGCGGATCAAATTCAGCACTTCAATATAAGCCAGTTATTCTGTTTGTGCATTTAATAGGCTTCCACTTAATGAAAAATTTGCCCTGTACATACAGAATGTGCTTGCTTTCCATACTTAAAAATTACTTCTGATTTCACAAGGTATCCTGAGCCGTAGCAAGCTTCTGTTAGTAGAGAAGAGAAAAAGGAACTCTCACTTATGGAAGCCTCTGGTGCTATGGTAAATTTTAGCTGAGTATCAGTGCTTTAACTCACAGAACTGAGTCAAGGCCAGAAAAAAAATAGGGATTTTCAGTAAGCTCAAAGACATGAATTCCATGAAATAGGCTGCAGGTAGCAAAAGGAACATCAAAAATACTCCAAGGCTAGAGTCACCCTTACACAAACATCATAAAGTGCAAAGCTTCTCCACTTTTCTTTCACAAGATAAATTTTTACACTCCACTGACTGAGTCAGATAGTAAGCAAGTTAAAAAACTTACCTCAACCTTTTTGTTAAGATCTTTACATTCTTGTACTAAGCAGTCTTTGGTTCCATAAAAAAAATAAACAGCCTAAAAAAACCCAAAATAAAACAGGGAAAAAAGAAAACACTGTTAGAAAAAGACAACACATAGGAAGATTATTTGAAATATTCATGTACAGTTATGGCTCTGCAACCCTTATCTGAAACTCATACATAATATATTTGAACATTGTTAAACTAAACATTTCTCATGAGTTACAACTTGCATAAGAAATTAACTCTGCACTTCGAAATGAAATAAGCAATGTTCTTAACCCATGAAGTTTCAAAGCAAATGAGGAATTCTAGCAAAAACCTAGCAAACAGCAAATTCTGTAAGCAAGCAGAGGCAAGGCCGAACAACTGTGAGTGGGCTCAAACTTTGCAAAGAAATGTAAAGTTAAAAACACCCTGAAGTCAAATCAACAACTCCAAGGAGGAAAGGTCACTTTACTAAACACACCTTATTGATAATTCTGCTGGAAAACAGAGAGGGAGTTTTCTCACGATGTGCATGGAAATTTAAAGCCATGAGAGCATCAGGTCCTATAGAAAAGTAGTTGTTCATTGTGAATACCTGTTAAGACAGAACTTACAGTTATGCCTCATTAAGTATCACTGTTAGAGTTTAAAATTCAGAGTATTTAATGGGAAGTTGATAACCAGAAAAATAATCACTAACATACAGGTATTCCATAGAATTCATATTTACACTTGCAAACCATACCTTTGGTTTCCTTAAGTTGTAGTATCCTTTGTTTGTTACTTGAACCTTCCATCTGAAAAACAACAGTTGTTACTTAGACTTGTGACAGACTCAGTATCAAAGCTGTATTAGGAATCTCTTATCTATACTGGGATCAAGGCACAAGATTCAAATTTAGTTAAATTAGGAAAGAGTTAAGCCCTGTAGAACAACTAAATAAAGACTAAATTCGGACCTCAGTTACTTTGCAGTTCCTTCCAGCAATACTGGTGTTTACGGAAAGACACTGCAGCAACAGGCTATCAGAGGAGCTACTGCAGCATTGGGTTCTACACATTTCATCTTTTCACTGTTCCTTACCTGTCTAGTTTGATTCCATCTGCCTCCATGACATTTCGTAAGATCTGCTCTACAGGGACTTCTCCAGCATAACCTGCACCCCAGCCCAGTGTATTAGACAGGTCATTCCCTGTTCCCAGAGGTAAAATTGCAACTTGTGGAATATATCGTTCTTGCCCCTAGGATACAAAACCACTGCATATTAGCTCCTGCTTCAGCACTCATTGTCTCCCTTTCATCCCCAAATGTTCAGGTTAGATAACACCATTCATCTTCCCAGCAGCCTGTTACACAGAGCAGAGCACTGGGGCTGGGACAGCAGGTGGCACATGGAGCTGCTTACCAAGGGATAATGTAAGGGAAGGGAATGCTAAACCATGGTGAGAAGGGAATACAAACACAATATGGAGACAATGCATTAGGAATACTGAGCAGAGTATTCCTTCACAGGAATGATGCTTTGGATCTGGGAGGTGACATGAACACTGAGAGACGTAACACAAAAGGCTGTGAACTGCAACAAGACACCAACATGTTCTTACAAGGCTGAGGTGAGGCTGGGTCTAAACAACAGATGCACAAAACACCAGAGTGTTCAACCACACAGAAAATACTGAAAGGAGGAAAGTGAGTGTCTCAGTTTCAGACTGTCACCCACAGATGGAGCAGGTGACAATCAGCTCTGCAGGGCACAGAGTGACAGAAGCAGACATTCAGAACAGCCACCTTAGCAAAGGGCCTGGCTCTCCTGACCACACAAGGGTGAACAGTTATTTCAGCTGTACTATGGCCTCTGAAATTCAGCTGTGAAAAGCTCTGGCAGTAAATTGGCACTTTGGTTACTATTTTTTCCAGAAGAGTTATCAAGCAGGTAACCTGTATTTGAAAGTCAAGATAAATGAAGGGAGCAAATAACCTACTGCTGATAAGAAAACGGTTTTGCTGATAATCTCAACAGTATTTACCTAACGCCAATGACTCAATTTGAACTGAACAAAGGAAAACCCAGATTTCATCAACTGCATCAGCTCTGAAGGACAATATTATCAAGTGTCCAAGACCACTTAACAATATACTCATATTCATTAACCTTTATGGTTACTTTATTTCTACTTTATCACTACATAATAACTCTCAAAGAGGTTCAGTTTGACTATGCATGAAGTTGTAATAATGGCCTTCAACTACAACATTTCATGTATTAACAAGAAAGCTGCAGTAATAATTTTAAAAAAAGGTTTTGATATAAGAACTTTCTTCCTTTTAGCACTAGAGAAAAAGTTTATTAGGTAAGACACTAAAGCCCTTGTAATTATTCTCCATTCTTAATCTTCTCAGGAATTCTTAGTAGTACCCCATAAACTGGAATATCTTCCATTTCAAATCAACAATAAACACACAGCTTATTTTTTTCTCCTCTACTTGCTGTTAATAGGTGAGGCTGCAGACAGACAGACTCTTCAGAACATATGATAAGGAGCAGAAGCAAATGACTGCAGTCATTCATGCACTGGCAATATAACCAGTATGGCTGGCAAAATCATGAGGTTATTATGAAAAGATTGAGTGTGCTGGGAGAAATGAGCAGTCAGAGCACATTAGCCAGTATTAGCAACGCCATTTATGACAAAATAAATCTGTTTAGACAAAGAGGAAATAGCAATGAATAAAATATCCTCCAGCTTGTTCTCTTCTTATTTTTCAGAAAAGAGCCTCTATAAATATAATTTAAAATCTAAAGCTTTCGTATTTTTCCTGAACTACAGAGAGTCATAAGATGCATTTCCCACACCCCTCCCCAATATGAATAAGAAATTATGCAAATATTCCTCTGTAGGCCTATTCAGCAAGATGAAGACAATAAATGCAGGGAAGAGATGAGGTGCAGCACTTTAGCAGCTCCAAACTCATTTCACTGTAAAGCATCTTTTAATTTAAAACACAATACCTTTATCTTCATTTCATCAATTGCATCCAGGACCCAGCCCACTGTGCCATCCCCACCACAGACCAGAACCCTGACAGCATTGCAAGGCAGCAGAGTACAGAGCTGGAGTGCTTTGGCAGGTGCAATTTTGCTTAGATCAAAAACCTAGAAGAAAGGAAAATAAGGAATTCCGTAAGTGCATAGAACATGACTCAGGATTTGCCTCAAGGAGAAACAACTTCAAGAAGTTAATTCTAACGCAAAACAAAGATTCTCCATCTACAGTATTACATTAGCAAATGAGCTGTCTTGACTTTTATGAGCAGGATTTGGTTTCCCAAATTCACAACAGAGCTCCAGCCGCCTCACTAAGATTAAATGGCATTGATAAAATGAGTCCTTGGAAAAGTCTGTATCTAGAAGCATGACGATGAATTCTGTAAAGATGAAAGACTTCAGATAAAAGTAATTTTAAAATACTCAGCATACAAAGAGACATATTCTTTAAAGCTTTACTGGGATGCATTTAAAACAAACACACAGTGATTTCTCTTAGGCTGCATTCTATGGCTGGGTTTTGAACTTCAAAGGAAGGGCATTAAGGTGCAGCCAGGAAATCCAAGGAACAACTGCCTGCCTTACGTCAACATCCTGTGTCATCCCAGTAGATTTTAAGGGGAAAGCAACTACACAGAGTGCAACTGTAAATGCTGACATTTCCACGAGTCAGGTGAGGATGTAAACAAACACAGGTTTCAAATTCAGAAGATCTAAATGCTTCATTTTCCAAAAAGTGTACACTGTTTCAAAAGTCAGTTTCAAAGGTCTTATCATTAACTGAATTACTGCATGCATTACTGTAAGTAAAAAACCTGGACTGGTATTACAATGGTAACAAACTTGAGGGTGGGAGGAGCCTCTGCACTTTAGGTTCCTCTCTCTTTTCTGAAGCTGTTCCTTTCTAAAAGAACAAACTGCATGAATTTGTTTCCTTTACTGATCTTCCACAAGATCCTACTGCCATTGTGTAAGCAAAGTGATGTTTATTCTAATTTAAACTCTGGTTTTATTATAGTGGCTTTTCACTGTAAATACCTGAACAGGGTTCAGCAGCATTTTAAATTCTCCCAGTAAAGTTTCACCCATGTTGTTTCCACTACGGGTATTAGCCAGTACAATGACTGGCATCCAGTGTTTTCTGCAGTAAGGGACCACCTGTAAAAGGCAAAAAAAGTCAGTCAGTCACACAAATACTCATGCCTGAAAATGTTTATGCCCTTTCTCCAAAACCCATCTCCTGCAAGTGCTGAAATGAGGAAGTTACCACTTAGTCTGAAGTAGTCAAAACAGAAGCAAATGCTTCTGACACACCAAGGGTGAAGATTCTGCAGTGCCCAGGACAACAAACACGACAATGTTATAAACACAGTAGTAGAAAACTCAAAACATTCAAGAAAGTAAGGCAGCCAAATCTCACTATTTTGGAATAAAAAATCCGCATCTGCTTATGCTTCAACTACCATGTTCATAAAATGACAAACACCTCTGAATTAGCACTCTAAGTACTTAATACAACATTTACCTGATAGCTGTTAACCTGACAATGTGCTGAGTTTAAGGTTCAATGTAAGTTTGTGGGTTTATCTGGTTAGCTTTTCAGCATATTCTAACTCCAAGAAGCAGTTGGCCATTACCTTTTCATAACTGGTTCTTTTGTCTTTACGCATCTGGTTGATTGTAGACAAATAGTAGGGTGGAATAATTAAGTCTTTGAATTCTCCAAATGTACACTCCTCAGTCCTTAAACAATCCACCATGCATTCATCATGCACTGTGTACTGACACCACACACACCTGGAGAAAAAGACAAAAAAACATGAGAACAATCCTCAAACAGGCACATCGGTTTTGCTCATTTATTTTAGACTAACTTTTCTCAAAGTACTTATGTGTACATGCACCATTATAAGTAGTATTTTAAGCACATTACAGTGAAAACCATGCATTCCCTGGAAGCCCATGTATTTGCTATAGAAAATGACATAAATTGGTCACGTCCTTGCTGGTCTAGGACATCATCTGAATTCTGTGGGGAAAAAGAACCCCAACAATTTAAAATTACTTCTATTCTTTTTAATTGAAAAAATAGGTGCTATAAATATCCTCCTGTTTGCAATATAAACAGTTACACTGAAAGCCTATATGAAAACCTGAACTCCTCTCCACCCTTAAAGAGCACTAATAAAACACTGGAGCTCAATTCAATAAAGTGTTAGCAGTAACATGAATTAATGCATTTCTTAAGACTGATAATACCCCTTTAAGCCTGAAACCTAAAAGGTTACACAGTCCTGTACAAGGCTGATGGGATTTTGTTATGCAAAACTGCTTTGCCTTCTGACCTATTCTAAAAGCTGTCCTGGAAAACGGACTAGAACAAGAGGAAATACTGCAATATCCACTTCCAGCCTCTGCAGAATGTTAATCCTCATTAGCTACATCCAAAGCCTTGATTTAAGCAGCTGGGAAAGCTATTTTTGGAGTCCTCCTGACTAATCCAACACACAACTAGAGTAGCAATGATACTTGCCCTATACTGTGGCTTTCTTTTCCTCTTCTTCCTTCCTTTCCCCTTTGTCTCCAAATTCCTCCCCTTCACTCCTCTCCTCCACACACTCTCTCTCAAGGTTTTGTTTCTGATATTGAGCTCTTTTACTCTGTAATTCTGCTTATTTACCAAGCAATTTGGCAGTATCACATTGAAGCAAAGCAAAAGCTGGCAGAACATAGGCTGAAAAAACGACATCCTTGGGGCAGGCTGAAATAACACACTGTACCCAGGACCTGGAGCACCCATCACTGCATTTTGGCACAACAAGCCACTGAGAACTTTGCAAGCAGCCTTCCTCATGACAATGCGAGTCCATTAATGGCTCCTCATAATTTTTTAAACACTCTTACCACAAAATTCTACAATATATTACAGCAGCTTATAAAACTTCCCATTAGCTTTTCTGAGCATCCTTAAAAATGAACTTGAGACCTCTATAGGACATTGGTTGTTCTATTTACGCTGAGCAGATGCCAATTTTGAGATGCACACACATTTTGGTGCTCTGAACTGTGAGCCGTGCCACCCACATTGCTCAGAATACCCACTGTACAACTGACAAACGTATTAGAACAAATGCATTCATAATATCATTCCCTAAAATACAAACTGTCTTGGACACAGAGAGTCTCTTGTATGTAATTACATAGCTCCTTGCACATTGTGATGGAGTAATGCAATTAAGAGAATGAGTGGACGTGAGATGCAGTGCCACACTCTTAATCTCTGACTCAAAAGCATCCATTTTAATTTTAGGTTCTTTGAAGTTGTTTTTGTAACCATATCTTATCTGACTACTGCAGGATCTCCTTCGGGGTGTGGTCTTCCAACAACCCTGTGGAAAACACAACACTGATACGGCACTCTACGTTCTCCTACACAGTCAGACCCCCCTGCAGTACCTGTAGTCGCAGAGCTTGGGCTGTGTGCCGCACTGTTGTTTGCAAATCATGCAGCAGCTGCAGAGAGGGACGTTGCCCCTGATCCAGTGGTGTGGCATGGAGCTGTGGGCTCCAGCAGCGCCCCTCATCATGATCTCCTTGCAGAGGAAGCGCTGGTCCGCCTTCTTGAGGCAGCTCTCGCTGACGCGCAGCCCGCAGCAGCCGCAGAAGGCGCCGCGGAGGATGTGCTGGGCGCACACGCAGCAGTACGAGGGCTGCCCGAAGAGGTCCGTGTAGTGCCAGTCGTGTTTGCTCTTGCGGAAGATGTCCCGTATCAGCAGCTGCCGCCGGGACCGCTGGAAGCTGCACCACGCGGTGATGAGCACGGGCAGGAGCACGGAGCACAGGGTCCACACGGCCAGGCGCCAGTCGGCCACGGCCCGGGAGGCACCGCCGCCGCCCGAGCCCTCCATCCCTCCGCCTCCCCGGCCTAACCCCTCGCTCCAGTCGGGCAGGCGGCGGGGCGAGCCCGGGAACGACCCCTTCGCTCAGGGAGCCAACGCGCAGCTTCATGAACCATCTTCTAATCCTTCCTCAGGGCTCAGCACCGACCTGCGCCACATCGGGACGACGGCGGGGTTCCGGCGAGGGCTCCTCCGCTGCCCGCCCCGGCCTTGCGCAGCGCCGGCCGCCCCCGGGCTCCTCCCGCCCGCTGCCCCGGGCTGCCCCTCGCCGCTTCCCCCGGGCCCCTCCGCGGGGTCACGGGGCGGAGCGGACACGGAGCTCGGGCCCCTGCCCCGCTCGGGAGCTGCCGCGGGGGCC
>WBMZ01007956.1:0-81803 GCA_013400975.1 Atrichornis clamosus | reverse complement strand
GGAAGGGAAGGGGCTGCCCAGGGAGCTGGTGGAGTCGCCATCCCTGGAGGTGTTTAAGGAAAGCCTGGATGTGGCACTCAGTGCCGTGCTCTGGTTGACAAGCTGGTGTCAGGCCATGGGTTGGGCTGGATGATCTCAGAGGTCTCTCCCAGCCCCGTTAATTCTGTGTCTGTGTTCCAGAGCAAGACCTCCTGCGGCAGGAGCTGAACACGCGGTTCCTGGCGTCGCAGAGCGCCGATCGCGGGGCCTCGCTGGGCCCGCCGCCCTACCTGAGGACAGAGTTCCACCAGCACCAGCACCAGCACCAGCACACACACCAACACACCCACCAGCACACCTTCACGCCTTTCCCCCACGCCATCCCTCCCACTGCCATCATGCCGACGCCAGCACCGCCCATGGTGCGTACCCCAGGCAGAAATGTGAGGATAAGTAGAGCACAGCTCTATTCTTCGTTACAAAAGTATTGCAGGGAATTTGCCAGCCTGTGGGGAAGGGCTCCTGTGCTGCCCCAGGTGTGTCTGGGCAGGGCAGGAGAGGCAGGGCTGTCCCTCCGTCACGACGTGAGAGGTTCAGGTGGCAGCACAGGATTGAGGGACGAGGCCCTGGCCAGGCTCCTGCTTGGACTGTGCACTCTGGTGCCTCCTCCTTCTCCTATCTCAAAAATTAACTTCAAAAAAAGAAAAATCCCAAACAGTTTCATTGAAAACTAATTTTCTGCATATTTTTTCCTCTCTGTTGGTTGCCAAATAATAGAGAAGTTGTCTTCTATTTTGCCAACAGAAGTAAAACAAGGAAATATAAAGTAACTAGTTTGTGCTTTGATCCCTTTGCAGTTTGACAAATATCCTACAAAAGTTGACCCCTTCTACCGTCACAGTGTGAGTTTTATTGCTCTGTTTCGAACTGACTTCACTGCTTCTCTGTGGTGGGCTGGGATCACCACTCAGTCGATGGCTCAGTGTCGAATCTCTCCCTAATCATCACTCCAGGATTTACCATTATTGTCCTTGGTTGCTTTGGCTTTTGAAGGCTTGCATTCATGGTGCTTGTTTCTGATAAAGATGCAGTATCAGCTTTTCCAGTCAAAAGATCTCTTGCTCAGACACCATTTGGAGCCAGGTTTGATGTGAAAAGACGAGGCAGAAGAGCTGACTGTTCCAGGAAGCAGAAGAGAGAGTGATTCCATCACGGTGTTTCAATTGTGCCACAAACCCTTAGCCTGATATTTTTGCTAAGAAACTTGAACTGACAAACTATCAGACAAATCCTTCAGGGATGGATAATCTAATAGTTTTCCTAATCTATCGTATTTTGTTTGATAAAATCTGAAAACCTGTCTTATTATTCAGATTTCAAAGGCTCATCTGATCCACTGGGCTTGTTATGTTTTGAAAGCTCTCTTTGATGACAGCAACATGAATCCAGCTATGCACTAGATGTGTTTATCTAAGCTACCAAAAATATTATTTATTGAGATGAACTGATTTTTAAAATTCCAGTTAAATGTAAAGCTTCTGCTCCTAGGGGTTTGAATCTACTGATTTATTTGCTGCTGAAATCTGGGTTGCACTTCCTTCATGCTATTGGCAGAGGCAGGTGTCTGGCAAGAGTTTCATAATCCAGGAGCAATATTTTGATGAGAGAAGGAGTACTGCATCAGCACTCAGAAATCTGCAGAGCACTTGGCTTTATGTGTTGGTTTTGCTTAGAAGTGGAACTGGGCAAAAAAAACTGGTTAAAACAATGGTGTGGGCCTTTCTGCTGTCTGGATCAAACACAATCCCTGCTCACAGCCTGTCCTACACCTGAACACTCCTGTTAGAGCCTGACCCCTCATTTGAGTAGCTCTGACTGCATGAGAGTGTTTGCAGGCTCAGAGCTCCAGGAGTGCTGGGCAAAACATTCCCACCTTCACCCCAAAGGGTAGTGCTGCTCATCTGCACCAGTGTTTGCAGGATTGCACTGTGGGTTGCTGAGCTTCCCATGGATTCAAGTGATACGTTGTCATCAGTGCGGCCTGTGGAGGTCATGGCTCACCCCCTTGGACGTCCGGCAGAGCTCCCTTAGCCAGGGAGCCGTGCTGGGACCTGGGCACAGATCCGGTGCCTCTGCCTTCCCCTGCGGAGCGGCTGCACTGTGACCACTGTGGGACACCTGGCAGCCGCTGCCAGGAGGTGCCCGTGGTGCCTGCACTGGGACAGCAAGGACAGCAGGGACCGTGTCTGTGACCCGGCCCGGGGGCCCTGCGATCCCAGCCCTGCACTGGGAGGGCCTCGGAGCAGCCCCGGTCCAAGGAGCAGACCCTTGTCTGGGGTGGGGGCACACCCACGGGGCAGGAGGAACACAAATACTGTCAGACTGTGCCACTTCACAGACCCACTCCTAAGGACAACAGGGTCCACTCTAGATCCACACCAGGAGCTCAGATACTCAGTGTAAACTGAACTTTGCAGGAGAACAAGAGAGTTAAAATCCATCTACTTCAGAACAGGGAATGCAGCCCACATAGGGCCTAATGTTGAGCTTTGAATCAGTTTTCTTTCTGGGCACCTTAAGAGTTTACAACCTTTTCTTTCAGCACAGTGAGGCTTTGCTTTTACCTACAGCTGGTGCCAGGTCTAGTTTAGCATCACATACACCTGGCCAAGGGGAGCTGTGGCCACTGCATTGCTCCCCAAGGAAAGCTAGAAGGGAAAACTGCTGCTCAAAAGAGAAGAATACTGGGGAAAAGGAAGCCCTGACTATGAAAGGTGTATTTTGAAAGCTGGAGGAATTTAACTGATACAAATTAATCACAGAGATACACTGTTTATATTCTGTTAATAATGTTGACCTTGAGGAAGGGTCACAATTAACTTAGTTCTTATAAAACTGAGGAAAGAATTCCTTATTACTGGTCATAACCAATACAATGCAAAGTATTACATCTTTTTTCATCACTTAGAATTAGACCATTAAACAGAGAATTAAAGGCAGAAGACACTGGAGAATTTAAAGCACATTTTACTCATTAAAAGTTACTGTAAAGGAGGACAAGTGTCTCTTAATGATTTTTCAGATGCCCACAGTTCAGTACCAGCTAATCTCAAAATGTTTTGTGCACCATTGGATGGAGCAGGTCCACATTAAATAGAATTAAAAACAACAGCAGCACCATGTTGTGAACAGAGGCTCTATAACATGTTTTAAACTGAGAAAATCTTCTCATACCTCTGAAATACTGAAACATTTTCTCAGCTTTCACTAAATGTAATATGGATAAATGACCTTGCAAGATAAGCCAGTGGAAGGAAAAATGATGAAGAAGAGCACATGTGTATGGCTGGCATAACCAAATCCATCAAAACTTTGTGATACTGATTTACTCTGGGATTTGCTCAGTGTTTTCCTGCCCCTCATGTCCAGTCTTTGACTTTGCCCAGTCCTGCTTCTGTTCAATTGGCCATTAACTCATTTATTTTGATCTTAAAAGTAGCACACAGTAGTTTGACTTTGCTCAGCCGAGTTCAGAGGGGAGTTTGTGTCAGCCAGGGACCCCCCTTGGGTGTTTGGGCAGCAATACCAGTGGAGCTGGCAGCCATCCCCTCTTAGACCCATCCCCTCTTAGATCCAGAGGTTTCATGGTGAGAATGGATTTGGAGTGTGATGTTTTGAATCCCAATTTGGTGTGTGATATCAGCATTTCCATGGACTTGGGCGAGTTTTCTGTTACAACGTGAGCCAAAAGCACAGAGACAAGGTCAGATTGGGATCTGACGGTTTATCGTGGAATCACAGAAGGGTTTGGGTTGGAAGGGATTGCTAAAGACAATCCTGTCCCACCCCTGCCACGGGCAGGGACACCTCCCACTACCCCAGGGTGCTCCAAGCCCCGTCCAGCCTGGCCTGGGACACTCCCAGGGATCCAGGGGCAGCCACAGCTTCTCTGGGCACCCTGTGCCAGGGCTCCCCACCCTCACAGGGAACAGTTTATTTATTTAATGTACCTGTTTGTTTCCCTTGTGTTTGCGTTACTACAGAGCAGCTTTTCATGTTTTTTTTCCTAAATTCTCTTAGGACAGAATGCTGGGGTCAGTGGACATGGGCACATTTTTTGTGCTGAGCAGTCTCTTTATTAAAAAGTAAAGGGAGGTTTCTGGGAGGTTCTGCCTTAACATTTTGTTTAAATCCTAATTTTTAACAAATCAGGTAGTCTGTCTGCTAATATTAGATGTGGCAGGATATCCTCTCAGACAGGCTAATGAAGTAAGAATTGTGCATATTTTCCTCATTTCCTACAGTTACCATTAAAGTCCCAACATACTAATGGAGTTTTAATGATACAATATCCTAGAACTCGTAAGGATTTTTTCCACTTAAACAGGAGATTTCTGAGTCTTACTCAACTCAGGATTCTGCCTTTTCTCTCAAAACAACTCGCAGACTGAAACCATTTAAAACCTCTTTCCAATTTAAAAATTAATAATTGAGGAGAGAACGTCTCCCTCACGCTCTGCTGGCCCAGTGCAGGACAGGTCTGGCTGTCTGATTTTGGAACTGCTTTTAAGCTCTAAACCTCATGACATCTGTGAACATTCCATGACTGCTTTAACTAACATTGTTGCAATGAGATCACCTCAATGCTTCTGTTTTCTCCATGTAACATTTTCCTAATATTATGCAGGAATGCTCTCTGTGGCTGCCTCTGTGGCTGCCTGTGCTGGTGCTGACGTTCTGCTCTTTCTGTTGCAGCTGTTCCACTCCTACCCTCCAGCTGTATCAGGGATTCCTCCCATGATCCCTCCCACCGGCCCCTTTGGCTCACTCCAGGGAGCTTTCCAACCCAAGGTAAGGCAGGAATCACCTGTTAGTGCCCAGATCCACCACGTGAGCCAGGGCAGGGGTAGGCTCAGCACCTGCTTCACATTCTGGAGCAACTGAGGTCTGACTTACAGCTTCATTCCACGGGGGACAATTGGCTTTTTCCAAATTCACTACAAAGAAAAGTTATTTCTCATTAGGTTCAGATACATCTACAAACATTTTTTTAAAAATTATATATATAATGGCATAGTTGACTCTAGAAGCAATATAATCAGTTCTGAGATGGTGTGCATTAATGAAAGGTCATGTAATAATCAGGATTTTAAGAAATGGTGATCATTATTGTTTACTCATTTCCATAATTATCTCCCAGCTCTGCCACAGTGCAGAACACTGATTTGGCTCTCCTCATGTGTGATAACTGGGAGAGAGAAATGTGATGAGTTCAGGGGCTTTTCCTTTTGTTTTCATGGACTCACTCTTTATCAGTGGGAGGAAATCACAGTCTGTAGTCTTTGCAAGTAAAGACTGAAATCAGGACTGGAATTTCTGCAGAGGAGACACCTCCTTCCTTAAATTGGCCCATCCACCCTCATGACTGAATATGTAAATCGTAGTTCATTAGTGGGATTCTTCGTCTGTATGGTAATCAGACTGTTAACAACTCTGTCACTTAATTGTTAGTTATGCTGGAGCTGATTTCTGTTTTCTTCATTTTAACATAGGAACCAGCTCTGTCTAAATGTCAGGGAGTTGGGTTGGGTTTTTTTGTTTGGGGGTTTTTTCCCCACAAAGCTGCATTTTATTAACTGACTGTTTGCGTTCAAATAATGGGAAAGGCTTTAATTTTTCCAACTGGATGTTACTTTTCCTGATACCCATATTGTGGCAGTCCATGTGGATGGAGCTGAGGTCCTTGTGGCTGAGGAGATGCTCTGTGTACTTTAGTGATAAACAGCAGAGCATGGGCTGGGTCCTCCAAATACTGCTTTAGAAGCCATGTCATAAATGTGTTCCTGGTCTGGTTTGCCACAGTAGAAAGGTTTTCCAGTTTAAACAGACCCTGTTCCTTCAGTGGTTTTGATTAAAGTAGTGGGAAGTTGGTGGACAGTGAAAGTGTGGAAATGGAGATGGTAATACCTGTATTACTAAGTGGATTGAAATGGTTCTCCTTTCCTCTTTAAAAAGTTTGTCTCCAGTGCTTAGGCAATGGTAATGATACAGAACTATTATTTTGCATGTTCTGTTGCTGGTAGGCATTGTGTTACTGTTGTGCAACTCATGAATGTTGTCTCTCCTTGTGGTGTTTCTAGACTTCCAATCCTATTGATGTTGCAGCCAGACCTGGAACAGTCCCACACACCCTTCTGCAGAAAGATCCACGGGTCTGTAAAAAATGCTTCATTTTTCTTCAGTAAAGCTGTTCCTCCTGAAAACCCTGAGTGCTGGAAGTGCCATCTTCCATAGTTCCAGATTAACATCCTAAAACTAAAGCTGTCTGAGCTGTTTCAGTCAGTGAGGACTAGAGGAGTTCTGTGGGAACAGTTTAAAACAGACCCTGTGCAATGGCAGAGCTCTGTCCTTGCTGGCAGCTCTCTCCCCCAGGCCCAGGGGTAAAGGCATAAAAGTCCAATTCTACATAGAAAATGTACAAAGCTCTCCAAGATTTGTGTTTGTTCTCTGTAATTGTTTTTAATGTGGGTAATGACAGTTATTCCCTGGGATACTGTAGCATTGATTGCACCAGTGAAATACGGATGCACTTTATTGATCGCTTGGTGCCTCTGGATTTCTGAGTTCCAGGGGATGTGAGCAGCATTTACTGCCTCAGCACTTTGTGCCCTGGGTTGTTTGTGTGCTTGAATTCCTGCCCGTTGTTTGCCGTGAGGAACATCCCACAGGAATGTTTTTAGCAGAACTCTCAGATGAAAGCGATGAGGAGCTCTCCTCAGTGTTGTGCTGTGGCTGAACTTCTGAGTAGAGCAGAGCTGTTGTCTTTGTGTTGTGCCAAGTTCCAGCACTTTGGTTTGCTCAGGACTGGAGCTGGAGCTGAGCTTTACACCAACAGGAACCACATTTCTGTTTGTTTATCTAAGTGCACAGATAAGCAGAGCCTCCCATCAGGAAGTCATTTAGCTTTATGTTCCCTTTCAACTTGGAGTGAGTTTCGATTATTTCAAGATGATGCATTGTGCCCTCACTGCATCTGCTAAGTACCTTTTGCACCTATAAATCTCCTTTAATATTGCATTTCAAAACACAAAGTCCAAAACAAATGAGCAATGCCCAATAAATTGAATTATTTTCCAGCATTTATTGATGAAATATGAGCAAAAGAGGGGAATAAGGAAATAATCTACTCCAAAAAAAAATGCCAACAGGCCACATTGAAAATAAAAATGAGAAGATTGGGTTTGTATATGGGCCCTCTTTACCAACATCTGTTTCAGTGTGAAAATAATTAAGGCAAAGCCCATTTATGTCAGAAATGACCTCAGGCAGCAGTCAGGCACAAGGCAAGGACCTGATGCCATGGCTGGGTGGAGTGACACACTCCTGGGGTGCAGGGCATGGCCATTCCAGCCTGGCCTGTGGGATCAAGCCCTGTCTGTTGTCCAGCCTTGCCATGAGCAGAGTCACTTTGGAGGCTGAGAACAGGAGTGTGCCCCAAGGACAGATCTGTGCTTTCCTCAGGGTAGTTCACCAGCCATTTCTGTAACATTAAATCAACAAATTGCTGCTGCTGCCAGAGGACAGAGAGCTCTGTGTGAGCCTTGTTCAGCTGCTTGTCAGCTCTCAGGTACCACAGCCAGGGGGGAGGGAGCCAGCCTGGTATGGAGGCTGAGGGCTAATTATTATCCGAAAGGGCTTCATTTGAAAGTAAAATTCTAACATTTTAATTTCGTCTCTTAATGAAGCAATACAAATTTGTTAATTAGAGCAATTGTTTGAGTGACAGGCATGTAACCAAGCTGTCATTTCTTCTTCACAGTTGACAGATCCGTTCAGGCCCATGTTGAGGGTAAGAAATCTTCCTGTGCCACCGTTTGTCATCTCGGCTCAGTCCCACCGGGTTGCAGCAGCAGAATAATTCCAGATCAGAGCTGCCAGGTGTCATCTGGGGAGTTCTGCCCTGCTTTGGGGAGAGCTTGGTCAGTCCTGCAGCTCCTGAGCACTCGAGGACAAGGCAGAGTTTTGAAGCTGGAAGTTTTGTTCTTCTCATGCAACCCCTCCCGTGAATATTCGAGGTTAAATATTGACAATCCTTCCGTCGTGGTTTCCTGAGCCAAATCCTGGAGATGCAGGCAGTGATCCCCTGTCATTTCACTGCACATTGAAGGAGTTTGCTTTTATTATTTTACTGTGTGCTGTCAGTGGTGTTCAGTATGGTGCAGCCCACCCCAGTATAGACAGACAATCCACTTCAAACACAAAATGTTTTAGAAAAAAGGATCTAAAGATCCAGTCTGTCAGTCACCCAGAGGAGTTTTTTTGTTGATTTTTCAACATATTCAAGAAGTAGGTCTAGGTTTTGATCAAACCAACCAAGTGAACTTACTAAATCATTAGCACAGCCAGTTTTTGCAAATTAGCAAAAGGCTTGAGTTTAGGGGAGTATGTGTGTGAGATAGGGTTTATTTTTATATGATTTAATTATTGGTTGATATACACCTAGAAACAGAAGGCAGACCATGTGCTGGAGTTGGTGAAACATTTAATTTACAAGAAGCTTAAGGAGACTCTTGAATTCCTGTGATAATTTTTAAATCTGCAGGAATCATTAGTTGTGTAGTTAACTGCAGACCCCTAAGTAACAAAATTGGAGAAAGTATATCCTCAAATGAGTCTTTTTCAGACAAAATTTCCATCTGTGCTGGAAATGGAGTACAAAATGAACAAGGAGACCTAACAAGCGCTCTGGTTCTTGCCTCCCTCTCTCTTCCCTGTGACTCAAAACCAGGGTGACAGGAAGGATGCAAGGAGCTGAAGTCTTGGAGGTGCAGACCAGCAATTACATGAGGGAGTCAGATGAATTCTGAAAACCAGAGTGACCTTTTGAACTGCTTTCATTTTCATCTTTTGGTGGAAATGCCAGTCCTAGCATAGCTGTACTTGTGGAAGTGACCTCAGGGTGCAGCTGTGAGTAATCCAGCTGTGCAGGGCAGCTGCTGATGGGACACAGCTCCACGGGGTTCAGCAGCAGGAGCTGCATTCTCAGCCAGGGGCACCAGAGAGTTACAGGAATATGTCAGACTGGAGCATTCATGGAAATCTTGATAAACTTCCTAGCAAGGGACAAAGTCTTTTTCATTCCTGGTTTCCCAGGAGGACAGGGAGGGAAGGCACTGAAGGAAGGAGACCCTTTGCTTTCGGTTGTCTTGGCGTGGGGATCCCCCAGACCAAACCAGACCAGGCTGAGGGGTGGCAGTTCTTCTGGAAATGGGATAAAGCATCTCAAGTTTTGGAAGTTACTGATTGATGTCTTCTGTTTCTCCAGAAACCTGGCAAGTGGTGTGCTATGCACGTTCACATCGCCTGGCAGATCTACCACCACCAACAGAAAGTCAAGGTCAGTGCTCGGGCAGCCTCAGTTTCGAGTGAAGGGCACAGAGCAAAGCTGTGAGAGGAAGGGTTTGCCTCTCACCTGAGCAGTTCTGTGCCGTGGCCAATGCCTTGGTAAAGTAACCACACACAGCATGACAGCAGGACCCTCCATTTCAGAGAGCTGGTGTGTCAGAGTGAAAAGCTAAAGGCAGAGTCCCTGCAGAGTGTCTGGGATGCCCTGGAGCAAGGACACCAGATCCTGGGTGATAAGGATGGGTTTGTAGCTAGGAAGGGCAAAATGGGTGTGAGCTACAACGTGGCTTTTATTTTATCTTTATGGCTGAGGACACAGACGTATCAAGATGGAGTCTTTTTAAATCTGGAGAAGTTAGGCATGTGTATCCCATTCCTCTTAGCAATGTTCACAGGAGGAGAGGGCACAGGAAGCCTTCTCCTGTCCCTGGGATGCTGTACCCAGCGTGGCTGCACAGGCTGCCCTCAGCTTTCCTTCACAGCCTCTCCCAGCTGGGGGTGGCCCCTGGGTGTGTCCGGGCTGTTCAGGCCCACACAGCCCCTGAGGTGACACTGTGTTATCAGACACTGGCTCATGGCACCCAAGGATAAAGGATGGAAGTCTTGTCTTAGTTATTTTTGAAGCTGTGAGACCTCAAGAGTAAAGGCCAAGGGCAGTTTAGGCCCTCCTGGAACAGAAGTCAGAGAAAAACAATTTGTTCATGTAATAGTGAAGGTATTTCCATTCTTACTGTAACTGTATTTTTATTGCTCATGGACTCTGTGAAGGTTTCTTTCCCCTTACAGTATTTTCACTGTACTCAGCAATGAGAAATCTTCTGTTGCTCCTGAAGTTTTTCAGTAAGTCAGGAATAGTTGCTGTTCTTCACTGCTCATACTCCAGGAGTCAACAGCTTGTGTTAGAAACTGAAATTACCAGGGAATCCACAGCACTTTGTAGTCTGTGTGTGCACTTGAATTATATAAGGTGGTGCTATAAGAATATGAAGATGTTGAACAGCTACAAAAACCTGCAGCTAATAGAGTTTAAAAATAACCCTTTTAAACAAGGTTGACAGGTTAATTTGCTGCAGCAGACATATCTCTCTTCTCTGCTTCCTTATGTTTCCCCTGCTAGTGATCTTCATTCATCTTCCCATTATCAAAAAAGACAAGATTATAGACCTGGAGAGTTATATGTCCTTTTTTTATTTTATTGAAAAGATATTTTCTTGAAATGAAATTATTATTCCCATGCTGTCTGTGTCCTTTGAATCTTCCTTGATTTGATATTCAGAGAGAGGTCAAACCAGTATATTTATAACTCACAGTAAATGCCATTTTCATGCAGCCTTTTCTTTTACCTAATACTTTTCTACCTTGCACGTTAAAAAAAAGCAGGAATAAAGCCCAGAAGCACAGGAAAGGATGTTACCTGAGTTTTTGAGGCTGTGCATGATGATGATTTCAAGAGTAATTGCGAAGTGTCTGGTCGGGAAGGCGAGTTGGGGCGTCCCTGGGCACACAGGAACCGCGTCCTCCCTCCTCATGCCCCCACAAAGGGTGACATCTCTGGCCGAAGGCTCACACAGGGTGATTTCTCCTGCTAACACACCATTGTGAAGGTGCCTTTTCTTCTGCACAAGCTGAAGACTCTGCCTGACCACAGAGCAGGGAGTCAAAGAGGTTCTTTCCCGTTGGCATGCAGTGCCACCAGGCTGCTGTCGGTGACTCTCCGGCCCAGTAATTGCTTGCAGAGGGCAGCAGCAGGCACTGAAGGAGCAGGCAAGATGGGAGACTTTAAAACACAACCTTCCTGACCTCAGGAATAACTGGATGCAGCTGTGGATGCTGTTTGCCTGCCTGTACCTCTGCAGCAAGACCTGGGTAACCTCTGCACGCCCAGGGAATTCCGCAGGCCAGGCCAGGGCTGCACACCAGCTCCAGGCACACATTTACACCTCTGCTTACACTGACCACTGCTCAGGAGAGGATTTATGCTCCATAATTGGGCCTCTCTCCTTTAGGAAAGGCCTTATGGCCTGATCTAAGAGCAGTGCAGACATTGCCACTGGTTTTCCTGGGCACCAAGTTAAGGGGTTACACATTTTGTGGACTTGAAATCCATTAGTAAGGATTGGCATGAGGGGTGCTCTGAACAGCAGCTGGGGATAAAGGAAATCTGACCATTTCTTCTGGTACTATTTTAAAGTAAACCAACACATTCAAAAATCTTTTCACACATCCATGATATTCCTGTTCCTCTTCAGACAGGGCATTTGTTCATTATTTAGAACAGCACCATTCTTATGGCTGCAATTAAAGCTTCAGCCAGCATTTGCTATTCTGAGTAATGCCTGTCAGGGGTTTAGAAATTGGTTGTTAAAAGAAGAATAAAAAGAGTTCACAGCATAAAAACCTGGCTCACAGGCTTCAAACTGAGGCATTTGTATTTTCTGAACTTCTTTTAACTACTAAAGCACTTCAGTGTTACTTTCTTAAAAGACATGACCTTAACTTGTCCATTTTTGCCATTTCAGGATTCTTGCAGGCCATTATCTCCAAACAAAGATAATGCCTTTTTTTCTCTTTTTTCTTTCTTGTTTTCCTTCTTTTTTCTTTTTTTCCTTCATAACTACATAGACATGTTACTAGCACTTGAAAAGCAGCTACTAGGCATGCACATTAATTTGATCATAACTTTTTAATATGCATATTTATATCATTGTAATAGTCTGTACTCTGGGCTGGCACAGTATTAAATACTGATTTATAAAGCGTAGCATGCTCCAGAATTACTGTTAAGATCTTCTGGTTCTGTGTTACCCATTTATAAATCCTTTCAGCTGCCCTGCACAATTAATCAGTAATCTGTGTTTAGGGCGTTCTGGCAGCACAGGTAATGGGGAATTTGGTTTTCCTCTTTCTTCATTCTATAAAACTACTGAAGTAGGCACCACAGAAATGAGAATGTGGCACAAAGAAGAGCCCATCCTTCATCCACCCCCTCAGCAAACTCCCCATACAAAAGAGAGGCTGCTGGCTCCAGTACACAAAGACAGGACATGCAGCTCTCTGAGTTTGAAGTGTGAGCTGTCAGAGAGGGGCTGCAGCTCCTTGGACTCAATCACTCTCCCTCTGCACTCTGGTTCATTTTTGCCCCTGGTTGCAGCCTGAGATGCTCTGAAGGATACACAGCATCCAGCATTTCTTGGAGGCAGCTTCCCCCTGGAAATGAGTGGTTGTGGTGTCCACGTCTGGCCTTTTAACGCTCCTGCCCACCTGGGGCCAGGGCCAAGCTAACATTCCCATCCATTATTGGGAGACAGACCTGTCCTTACAGCTCAGCAAGTGTCTGAGGCTTCTTCTCAGAGGTTTCGTGTTTGTTGTCGAAGGCAGCTCCGTGCTGAACACCCCGGAGGGGTGGATGTGAGCATATGTGAAAACCCTGGTGAAATGTGCAGGAAATATGCAGGAGCCTTGAGCTTTTCCCTCTTTGCCTTAGATCTCCCTTCCAGGAAACAGCTGTGCACCTATCCCTGGGATCTCAAAAACGAATATTTTTGTTAAAACATCAGTATGAATGAGCTGCTCTACCCACATCATTCTGAAAGTGCCCGTTGCTGTTAACTTTTCAGACAGTCTCTTCCAACTCCTGTTTTTCCATTCCAGAAACAGATGCAGTCTGATCCACACAAGCTGGACTTTGGCCTGAAACCGGAATTTCTGAGCAGGCCTCCAGGCCCCAGCCTTTTTGGGGCCATCCACCACCCCCATGACCTGGCTCGGCCCTCGACTCTCTTCTCCACAGCCAGTGAGTACTGAGCAGTGAAATCCCCTTCTTGCTGCACGCTCATTTCAATGCTAATCCTTGCCGTTAATTTCCCATATGCTTTGCCTTACGAACTCTCTGCAAGACATGCCAGGGGCTGTTAGTCTATTTGATACATGAAAATGGTTCTGTATGCTTTGCAAAAAAGCCCAACCTGCTGAAATGCCATACAGGTGGTAAATAAAGAACCCTTTCCTCACAGAGTGATGTCCGATGCATCGTGGAGATGAGATGCTGGAAATCAGCTGTATTTCACATCCTTTTCCTGTTTATTTCTGAACTGAAACATTCATTCCTTCACACCCCTTGTACTCTAACTGGGTATTTCTGTTTGGAAAAGCAGCTGCTGTTTCCATAGGATCCTGAGAGCCCCACGCAGGGCACAGCAGTCTCGGCTCACGTGAGCAGCTGTTTAAGAAGTGACAGCCCAGAGCACAGCGAGTCCCTCCCTGAGCTTTTGCTGGGAATTGACCCCTTTTGCTTTGTTTTGGCAGGTGGGGGGCATCCAGCTGGCACCCCTTTTGGCCCACCACCTCACCACAGCAACTTCCTCAACCCAGCTGCTCACTTAGGTACGTCCTGTCTCAACTCACGGGGATTACGACTCAGACATTGACCACTGAGACCATTCCAGATCTCCTGTGTGGAGCCACGCTGAGTTTCCTGCTTAACCTTTACAAATGGCACATTTTAGCCATGTAATTTTAGTCTTTACCCAGGTAGACGTGCGGAATACACAGCATAGTGTCACTGACAGTGTGTTTTGAAATACCTCTGAAAGCAGTGTGGGTGTTAGAGGAGCAGAGGGACAGGGCTGGTTGGGTTTCACTGGAGTTGTGCTTACAACCAGTCAAAAAAATACCTTAAGGGCAAGGCTTCAGTCACAGAGGGGTTGCTTTTCCTAACTCCTACTTAGATGTCTGTTTTTCCATTAAAGTGAAAGGAAATACATCCTTAAAATCTTGTGATCTGGCCTCATTTGTGTATGTTAGTGGAAATCAGTGAATACACATTTAAACCAGAACCACCCAAGTTACCAGATGTTGTTATTTCCTTTCTAACTTACTGCTGTTGTAATAAGGTGATCTGCTCCTTATGGGAGCATCCAAGACCAAGACTCTACGTTGGCTCTTTATTTTTCATAGGGAAGGATTTGGGAGGGTCACCAAATTGATACAGCAGACACACAATGCAGGTTTATCATTCTGAATGCAGGTTTATCATTCTGCACTTTGCTGCCTGCAGAAAATGCTGGCTTTGGGCTTCTTTTTCTGCTGGTATTTATCAGAAGTGACTTCATAAAAACTGTTAGACTGCTCCAAAATAAAGCAAGAATTCACTACATATGACTTTCCTGTATGCATTAACTACCAAAAGAATGGTTCCAGCGTTTTTCAGTCCATACTAGATTTTTGTGTAGTATTAGCAATAAATACCAAGGGAATTACAGAATGTTCAGGTCAGCATGACAAATCAGTGAAACAGGACATTTTATTTATACCCTGGCTGTGGTTAGGAGACATGGCCTGAAGGTGTTTGGAGCACACTTGCCAGAGATAATAATGGTCTGACTAGCAAGGGACTTTTCCTGAGGAACACCATGGAGTTGAACTGGAAGGGAGTAAAAGGAAGTAAAACTGGAGGTGTTTGCAGGTTTTAAATGAAGTACCACGTATATTTTAACATCTTGGTTTTCTTCAAGAGGGAGTTTCTCTAGTAGATGACCCCGTGGGTGCTGTCCCAGGAACAAAGGCACGTTCTGTGTGTCGCAGCCCCTCGGCATCCCTGCTGTGCTGTGGGAGGACACTGTTCCACCACTGCTGGGCACAGCTGGGCTGCAGGAGGGTAGCACGGTGGTGCTTATTGCCAGAACATGCAGGAGCTTCAGCTGTTTGTGTTGGTTTGCAGAGCCCTTCAACCGGCCGGCGTCGTTCAGCGGCCTCACCGCCGTGGGCAGCAACGCCTTCGGGGGGCTCGGGAACCCCACAGTCAGTGAGTACCCCGGGCTTCAGCCCTCCTTGCTCTGCAGTTCAGGACATGCAGGGATGGGCACTGCTGGGTGTCTTTTCTGCTGGTTGATTAGATCACACACCACTAAGAGATGGGAATTTGGAAAGGGACGTTTTTCAGTTGTCAGTAAATCATTTTCTATTAATTACTTCATAGTTCGGGTTCAATGTAGTGCTAAATGTCACCATTACATTGTTCATTAAAAGAAAAAAAATAGAACCTTTGAGTGTTTGTGAAATTTCCCATGGTTTTGTTGCATGTTCAGAAGTAAATAATGTGTGCAGCTAGGGAGCTGTGGATGGAAGCATTTTTTTTTTCTTTTCTCACCAAAAATCCAGGCCATGTGCCTGGAAAAGATCACTAACCTGCATTTACTAGCTCAGGATCATCAACATTTCTCTAGATTTGGCCAGTCACAAAAAATCATCCTTTTAAAAATCACTCTCTTTCTTCATACTTCAAATCTGGCATGATTTCAGTCATATTGTTTTATTTTGGTTCAGGATGAAATGCAATAAGTTCCATTATTTATAGTCCTTATAATGGTCATTTCCTGATGTCTCCAAAATATTTGCAGTAAGGATCATTGTCACTATTATCTTACTCCTTCATCCCTTGTCAATTTTATCCACAGCATTTCCTTTCCCAATTAAAAGAGCTGTCAGATGCCTGCCCATTTTTAGGAATGAGACCCTCTAATGAATCTCTGTTAATTTCCTTTCCTTTTCCAGCTCCCAATAATATGTATTCATTTTAACTCTGAGTGCTGTAAAAGTTTTTTTGGTAAGTACCTTCACTAGAGCATACCTTTTTCTTAAACCTTTTTGTTTTCCACTTCACCATTTCAGCACCCAACTCAATGTTCGGCCACAAGGATGGCCCCAGTATGCAGAGCTTTAGCAACCCTCACGAGCCCTGGAACCGACTGCACCGAACTCCTCCTTCGTTCCCGACCCCTCCGCCCTGGCTGAAGCCAGGAGAGCTGGAGCGCAGTTCATCTGCTGCAGCTCATGACAGAGATAGAGATGTAGATAAACGAGACTCATCTGTTAGTAAAGATGACAAAGAAAGGTACGAAAGAACACTTCCAAGAATTGTCTAGTTCACAGCTTGGGGCTCCGTTCCGCTTTTAACCCTTCCCAGCCTGGCACGTTGTGGACGCAGAGCTTCACTAGAGGCACACCTGGAGCTGTCCCCAGCGTGGCACCACGGAAGATGCAGGTTTCCAACTCGGCTGTTCCCTACTGCAGTGGTTCTCTTCCCACTTGCACTGCACCTCACTGAAGGAGCTTTGCATTCAGGCAGTGTCAAGTGGGAATGGAATCAGACCCACACACTGTTACCTTGTGGGTCACGTTGTCACAGGTCTCTTGAAGATTTCATGTGTAGATAGTGCCTGACAGGATGGAAAAAGGGATTCTGAGGTCCATCAGATGCATTTGTGCACCTTCAAATACTTCAAAAACTTAGTAAATCAGCCCTTGTCTGCAAAACAAGTAACGTTTCCTGCCTGTTCAAAAACGGCCTGGCCAGAGGGACCAGTGATAAAGGTGTGAGGTGATAACACTGAAATGCACCAGGAATGTCATGTGCCAAAACCTCAGTAAGCTTGAGAGCATGCAGTTCATGAAATGCACCTTAGTGCCCCTCAAGAAAGCCCCTCCACGTGCCCTGCTGTTACGCACCGTCCAGCACAGGTTTTATTCGGTGTTTTGCATGGACTTGCATGCTCACATGTCCAGGCTGGGAAGGGTTAATGGAAAGTAAAACCTGGTCATTTTTTTTTTTGTCAGGACTGTTCCCATTATACAGTTAACATAGTAACAATTCCTCTTAACACTGAAGTACCAAATTTATAAGAATTTGCCATTCAGCAAGTGTCATGCCTTCCTTGAAAAATGTAGAGAGGCTGATTTCAGCTTTTTCAGTTGTGGCTTGATGGCTTTCCTGTTAAGTTTGCACATTACTTTACTACATAATGGCTATTTGTTTCTAGTATTTTAACATAAAAGAATATTTAGGAGATGTGCTTTTCTGACTTCTCTGTCACTAACCCATTAGTAACCTTTCTAAAAGAAGTTATGCTAACACATTAGATATTCTAAAAATACATGTAAGAGCTTTTTTATGTTGTTATAAAAGAAAGTCGAACTACAGATCTTTCCACCTACATTTTCCATTTGGAATATTTTCTGTTTGGTAGCATAGCTTCATTATTTTCATGTCTAATGTTAATGCTTCAAAAGAAATTGTTGTTACAAATTGGGGTTTCTGTCCTGGAAAATGCTTAAGCATGTGAGTAACTTTACTGGCTTGAATGGCAAAGCATTTTAGTTACTAATGATCTGGGTAGTCTGTAGAATTATGTGATTGTTTTGGTTGCTGTTCTCTTGTTTTCTTACGAAGTGCTCCTGCTGAAGAAAATCCCTTTCCTAAACACATTCCTGCTTTGGCATTGCCTGAACTCCGTATCATAGCTCAGAACGTATTTATTTTCAGTAATTTGAGAGCTTAGCAGCCAGCATCACCCACCCCTCACACCTCTGCCCAGTCCCAGCTTGCCGTGAGGGCAGCACTGGTGTCGCCCACCCGGCGCTGCCGTGTCCGGCCGTGGGCTGGGAGAGCTGGGCCTTGCAGTGTGCTCACACTGGTGGCTGTTGGGGGAGATGCTGAGCACCCCTGCCCAGAGTCGTGCTCCCTGTGTAGAGAATGTCTGGAGGAGGTTTGAGCCTCTCCTACCTCTTCCTTGACGTCCAGTGGCACCCAGTGGGGTGAGCGTGGAGCTTCCTGGTTGAGGTCCCAATCTTTGTTACATGTTTTAAGTTACATTGCCTAAGCAGGAAGAGCTGGGAATCACATCCAGGAGTTTGATTTCATCTCAAAATCATCCAGTGTAGCTTTATCAGCCCCAAATGGGCCATGTAGCCAAAAGCATTGATCTCAACTCCTTCTGCCCTCAGTGGAGAGGTGCCTCAGAGGCACCCCTGAGCTTGGCTGTCCCCACCTGAGGTCGGTGGCAGATGGGAGGCAGGGATCACTGCTGGCTCCTCTGGGATCAGCTCCATGGCCTGTGTACCACAGCCCCTCCCAGCCAGACTGAGAGAAGGTAAATCCCTCAAGGTAGCCCAGATAATACAAAACTGCATCAGTGAACTTTGCTGGCTGGGCAGTGACACTGCAGTGTCCTGATTGCTCCTGGAACATTGTGTGTCCCTTCCAACTCAGGATATTCTGTGATTCTGTGATTCGTTGCAGTTCTGGACATTTGGGGTTTTTTGTTTTAAGGACTCTCTTATTCCAGCCCAACATTAAGAAAAAAATCAGTAAAAATAGCTAATGTGAAAAACGAGGATTTGTTCCTTCTCAGTGGTATTTTGTTTAAAAGATGTCACTGAACACTTCCAATCTAAAAATGGCATTTAAGGGGATGTAATCCTAGAGCATTAAGACAAGCCAGCCAAGGATCTATTGATCTTTTTATCCATATGAGGCAAAGTCCTCAGCATAAGATATTCAGAATTTTTCAGTGTAGCATACAGTCTCAAAACTTCTCTTACTTAGTAATAAGTTCATTGGAGAATGTGATCTTAAGCTTCTTCCTTGTGGAGGCAATGCCTTAGAGCTGTTCCCATATTATTGACCTAAGGAGCCCTTGATGAATCTGAGGATAATTAAGTCATTCCTTCTCTGACCACTGGACTACATTCAGTTCACTTAAATGAGCTGGATAATCAGTAGCCTCTGGAGATGATACCAACACTGTCATTGAATATAATGACATTGGCAAAGGAATATGTTATTTTGGTTGCACATATATTTTTCTTTAATTACAGAAAATGCCTGTTATTTTCTCGAAATTTTACATACCATTTAAAATACAGCAATTACATGGAAAATTGATTAAATATCAGTGAGCTTTTCTAGTGAAATAAAACAATTAAGGGTGCCCATGGAACTAATCCCATGAGCAAAGTAAATAAAAGATGAGGTGTTGCAGAGCCCACAAGCCAGTGTTTTCCCGGCAAAGTAAAGAATCAAGTCTGCACATTGGGAATCCTTCATTGGAGTGCCTTGACTTGGTCTCCCTGTGCCCAAATCTGGAAGCTGTTAAATCAAATGCCTCAACTCTTGGTGGAAAGCAAGTGGAGAGAAATTAGAGCCAGGATGTGATTTCCAGACTGTTCAGGCCCCAAGGCAGCACCTGATACCAAGCAGTTAATTGGACAGTGCAGACTAGACAGTCCTGGTATCAAAAGCTCTGTCATCCAAAAGTTTTGTAACAGTCACGTTCTGGACTCTTGGAGGTCCCTCAGACATGGTCCATAAAATGACACTTTCAACAATTCGCTCTAGACACAGCAAAAGATGCTTCTGGTGAGATGGTAGTAATGAGGGTTTCCTTCTCACAGACATTTTTTCTGCAGTTGCTGCAGTCTTACTGTCCAAAAGTACCTAGAGGTACAAATCTTACGCAGTTCAGCAAAAAACGGAGGTAGGAGAAATTGTCTAGGTGAAGGAGCAGGTGTCCACCTGCGGGTCACCCTCGGAGCTGCCCTGCAGGCAGCCAGTGCTGCTCATCTTGTCCAGGGCCACCTACTGTCCTCATCCAGCCTGCAGCTTACACCTGGCCGAGCAGAGACTGCAGCACCCACAGGGAAACCATGTCAGCTGCAGCTGCTGGGGACTTGAGAGGCCTCCCTTGTTGTCCCTCACTTGTCACAGGATCACAGAAAGCTGGGGTTGGAAGGGACCTCTGGAGATCACCCAGTCCAGTCCCCCTGCCAAGGCACAGTCACCCAGAGCAGGTGACACAGAACGTGCCCAGGGGGCTTTTGTGTTCAGAGAGACCTCCCTGGGCAGTGCTCTGCCACCAGTGTTCCAGTGCTCTGCCACCCTCAGTGGGAAGAAGTTCTTCCTCATGCTGAGGTAGAACTTCTTGGGTTTCGTTTATGGCCATAATAATATTTACATTTAACAGCACATTGTCCATCATCCCACATGGAACAGAATTTCCATGCTCAGCAAACAGCACATGTCCAACACTGAGTATCTGGAGCTGCCTTTATGGAGAGACTCCAACTGAGAGATCAATTGAAATTAGTCAGAGGTTAAAATCATTGGAACGGAGGGATTAGATTCACCTTACGAATTTGATTAGTTTTAACTAGGAAAGCTTTTTCACTTAGCGCTGCCCATAACAACTCCTGGTCAACACCACTTCATGAAAATAATTGGTATGGAACCCATTCCCATATTTAGGTTTTTGTTCATTGCCAGACAATAACTCTCTAATCTTTTTTGCACCACAATTAGCTTTGAAAGATGGAATTAATTCATAGTATTTTTAGAGTTTGTAGCATTGGCCCTGTCCCTGCTCTGCTTGCTCTACCTTGGAAATAGAAAGAGTTATCTGAAGAGCAGCTACTCCAGAGATGATGTTTTCAGAGCTGGTCTGAACGAGGGACAGACAGAGCAGACTTACCTCTGCTGAGGAGGTCAGCACATCATCTCAGTGTTGGGCAGCTCTGTTAAACACTTGCACTGAGGGTCACTGCACACTGAGAGAAGTCCCTTCCTGCCCAGAGAGGTGGGGTGTCACCATCAGTACTGGCTTCTTGAAAGGCTTCTGTTTCAGTTTGAAGAAGTAAATTGAATTGTGAGAAGTAAATTGAAAAGCTAGATGTTTGAAGATAGTAGAGAAGAGAAATTAGTAATGTGCATAGGTTTAGAAATGTTTTTAAAAGTCAGTTAAAAAAAGTAATCTACTTTCCCAAGTGTATTCTTAATAGAAAAAGCAGGTAAAATACCATTAACCATGTAATTTGGATTTAATTGCCTCACTTTTTGGGTGAAATTAGTATGTTTTTACTTTTCTCTCTCTTCTTTGCAAGCATCTAAGGCCGCTATCTTAGAAATATGTGTCCTAGATTCCCATGGGAGGCTTCTGTGGACTTCAGTGTTTGAGATCTCAATCAGATTATTCAAAAGGCAGTTTTGGAGATCTTTGCTGCTGGGATGAGATAATAGAACAGGCCAGGTTTAGAGATGGGATGCTCTTCTGCAGTTTTGGGTGTGCCAAAGGCACAGTGCATTTACTGATACATGTCACCAGCTCTCTGCAAAGCCATGAGTGGAAAGCCAGACACTCTGATGCTTTGTTTTATTTGCAGAGTTTCTCATGCCTTCGTTTCACACTTCCCTTTGTTGTAGGGAGAGCATTGAGAAAAGACACTCCAGCCATCCTTCGCCAGCACCTATCCATCCAGTAAACTCCCTCGGACACAGCCGCAGCTCGAGTGAGCAGATCAGGAGCCATCTGAATCCCGAGGTTCGAGAAAAAGAGAAACCCAAAGAACGAGAGAGGGATCACTCCGAATCTCGGAAGGAAATTAATGTTGAAGAGCACAAGGTGAAGGACAACTACATTTCGGAGAAAGAAGGCCTGAGCCATGAAAGCCGAGTGGTGGAGGAGTCTAAGCAAATGCCCAGGGTTCCTTCCCCCTATGCCAGGCCCCCCGTTGTGGAGAGCACCAGGCCTAACAGCACGTCCAACCGCGAGGCCGAGAGGAAGAACGAGCCGGCGTACGACAACCCGAAGAAAAGCAACGAAGTCAAAGTGAAGGAAGAGCGAAAGGAAGACCACGATGTGCAACCTGAGGGACCTCAGACTCATAGGTCATCTGATCAGCCACCACCTATATCCACATCCAATGTCCATCCAAGTCCTTTAGTGTCTATGCCCATGACTGTAGGTGTGACTGGGATACATCACATGAACAGCATCAGTGGCCTGGATAGGACTCGCATGATGACCCCTTTTATGGGAATTAGTCCAATTCCTGGTGGAGAACGCTTCCCCTATCCTTCTTTCCACTGGGATCCAATGAGAGATCCCTTGAGAGATCCCTACAGAGAGCTAGATATTCATCGGAGAGACCCCCTGGGCAGAGACTTTTTGCTAAGAAACGACCCCCTCCATCGTCTTTCGACGCCGAGGCTGTACGAAGCAGACAGGTCGTTCAGGGACCGGGAACCTCACGACTACAACCACCACCACCACCACCACCACCCGCTGTCGGTGGACCCGCGGCGGGAGCACGAGCGGGGCGCGCACCTGGACGAGCGGGAGCGGCTGCACATGCTGCGGGAGGACTACGAGCACGCGCGCCTGCACTCGGTGCACCCCGCCGCGCTGGACGGACACCTGCCCCACCCCGGCCTCATCACGCCGGGGCTGCCCAGCATGCACTACCCCCGAGTCAGCCCCCCCACGGCACACCAGAACGGCATCCTCAACAAAACTCCCCCCACAGCAGCTCTCAGTGCCCCTCCGCCTCTTATCTCCACGCTGGGCCCCCGGCCTGGCTCTCCCAGAAGGACTACTCCTCTGTCCACAGAGATGAGAGAGAGGCCTCCGTCTCACACCCTCAAGGACATTGAAGCTCGATAAAGCAGAGCGAGACTCAGTGAAAACCAGAGAAAGAGGGACAAAAACATTGTAAATGAACATAATATAAAGACCTTCTTACTAGTCATTGATACAGACTGGGGATGTGACCCACTGTACAATATGTATAGACCTGAGTGCAAAGATTTTGAAATGATTTTTTTTGTATATTATATGTTGAAATTTTCCAGATCTTTTAGCCAAGTCCGTATGTTCCTCGTGTCTCCTACTCTATTTTATTTCTAGTTTAAAATTTTCAAAATTTGAACTGAAGAACAAGACATCAATCTGAGCTATGTGACTAGAAACAAGCCACCACCAATGTCAACCCTACAAAGCTCTTTCAAACCAGAAGTGAAGTCAATTGTAGATATTTATGTAAAAAGATTGCTTCATGGATTAATGGTTCATATATGCAAAAAGGGTAAGATGAAAGCTTTACTTTGTACAAATGTAAATAGATAAAATTAAGTAACATAATACATTAATACTTCTTAAACTGTGCTATTTGCAAACTTAATATTGATCAACACAGTCTGCTTATGCTGTGTTACTTATATTGTTATAGACAGCTAAACCCCTTCAACTATGCAATGAATTTTAAGGCTTTTCACAAAAGCCTTTATAACTCAAAGGAGCCTTTTCAACACACAACATAATTAAAGTCATATTTTCCCTGAACAAGCTCATTTGTAATAGAAGCCTTTTTCTCTTGTTTTGATGAGAAACAGCCATTAGAGGTGTAGTTCTGTGTCTGAACCCCTGCATCAGGCTGCTGAGGTCGCTGTAGCTCGTGTGTCCCTTGGATGGTGCCAGGGTTGGTGCTCTGTAATCACTGATATGGAGTCATGGCAGATTGGTTTTCAGTCATATTAATCTGGGTTAAACAGTAATAATCAAATGCTGGATTTTTTCCAGAATTTTGTCACTTAACATGTCAAATTTATTTTGGGAAGAACATCTGCTTATAGCCATTCATGTCTGGTTTTATTGCTTGTGTGTCATTTTTATCTGTGCACACACTTTTTTTTGTTTGTTGGGTTTTTTTTGGTGTTAAGTGGTTTTTAGCTACATTGAAACAAATCCGACAAGAAAGTGAATACTTCTCTAAATGATGGATATGTTTTCACTGTGGATCAGCAGTTTAATTAATGAACTCCGTTGCAGATTTCATAATGCAATTTATTGTATTTCAGTTGGTAATAAAGTCTGTGTATAGTTAACAGGTCAGCCTTGTTGTTCCCTAATCATAGAAGACATGAAATAACATGAAGAACATGGTCCTTTTTAAAAATACGCATCAATCTTCTAAAGTCTGTCTTTTCATAGCACACTTTTTTATAATGCGTTAAGTTTCTTGTCTGAATATTTGGAGAGAATATGACTTTATCAGAGAGAATTCAATACCTTGTCTACTGGACTGTAAAATATATGTATGAAATAAAATTAGTTCCATTGGTCTTCTAGTGTATTAAAGTGCTATCTGAAGTTGTTACCCTGTTTTGGCAAAAAAAAAGAAAAAAAAAAAGAAAAAAGTTAACTACAGACAGTTGTTTCTAATGATCAGAGATCTATTTTAGTAGTCAACTGAAGGTTTAGTTGTGAGCTTCAGATTTTGTGAACTCCAGATGTTGTGCGGTGGTTTTTTTTTTTTTCTTTTTTGGTTTTTTTTTTTTTTACAAACAAAAGGAAAAATACAAAAAAATCCCAACCCTGAAGAATATGTACACTGGAACCGTAGTGGTAGCTTTCAGTATTGTAAAGAGATTGTTATATACAAACCTTTTTGCTGTTTATCCTGTATGTAATAAAGTCCTTTCTAGATCCTATGTGAACAGAAAAGTGAAGCGGCTCTCAATCTTCAGCATGTTTCCTCATCAGCGAAGACTTGTGTAATGTAAATTGTGCCATGTTATTAAAAAATGTGAACTAAACTGCTAGGTGCTTCTTTGTGTGGAGTACCCCATCGCTGCTATGGGGAAGAAATCCTTTTTCCCAAGAGTGGGGCTTTGCTCAGAAGGAAAAGCTGTTAAAAATGTAAAGGAAATGGCAAGCTTTTATGAGCCATCTTATTAAAATTATTAGAGTAATTATGAAAAAGTGAACAAAAAGGAGACCAGATCGTTGGCTTATCCAGATTCTTTAAATACAGTAACATCCTACTTGGATTAGCTTTTAATTAGACCATAATCTTGGTCTTCTGGATGCACATCATTGAAACCCTTCCGAGTTACTGAAGGAAGGCGGTTCTGGATGGCCACAGAAGGATGTGAGGGGTCCCAGGAGACAGGGTCTGATCGAGAGCATCATCTTCCAGGCTCATCTCATCCTTGTAATAGCAACCTGACAGCTCTGTCTGTGTCTTCAGGGAGAGAAACGTGGTCTTGATTGTCCAGACTGTGATCCTTGTCCTCCCAGGTGCTGAGCAAACTCTTGCTGATGGTCCTTAATTCCCAATTAAGCCAGTGAGCCCTCACTCCCAGAGTCCCAGAAAGCATTGAGGCATTTCACTCCCTTTGAATTCAGTCCAATTTAAGTGCTACACACCTTTGAAGATCCGTGTGTCAAGTCTTCTTGTACTGGTGATTCTCAGAGGAATATGCCTGAAAGGTATAGCAAGAGATGAAATAAGATTTTTTAATGCTTTTAATCCTCTTCAGGTGCATTCATTGCTTTTCAGAAGTTTGATACAGGGATGTTAGCTTGCAGGTATAGACAATTTGATCATTTTTGAAGGGTTTTCCATTCAGGACATTTGTCTTAAATCTTCTATTTTTGAATTCACTAGTGTTTAAGAAACATTTAAAGACCATGCCAAATACCATCTGTGGGAATGAAGTGAGTCATAAGGGCATTAATTCTGTAGGTTATGTGAGACTTAAATCGTAGAAAACCCTCAGCTGCTGTGCTTAGAGCACCCAGGACTTTGCTTTAGGCTTTAAAGTCCCACCTTCCCAAATGCCAACTAATTTTCCACTTAGCAGCTTCCTATCACCAGCTGAGATGCTGGAATCTTTGAAAGCAGTCACATTTATTTCCCAGTACATTGTTCATTTTATGCCATGCTTGGTCCCTTCTTTTTTAACTTTCTATATGGTCTTCTTTGGTTTTCCTTAGTAATACCTAGCTCTAGCCTGGTTTTCTGCTTTTCATACCTTACTGCTGCCCTCTTTGCCAGTCCTGTTCTCTTTCATGGCCTATGGCAGCTAAATCTATTACAGGCAGCAGTTAACTGCAGAGTTTTTGTCCAAGAGTCATAGACATCATATATTGTTCCTTTTTACCTTTGCTTGTATGAGCTCATGAAAGTTGTAGTCCTTGCTGGTCTGGAAGACAGGCAGATGGAGGTTGGGGAGGATTTTCTGAAAGTATTTTCATTTGCTGTGGCTGTTTCTTTTTGGAGGAAATCCTTAGCATGATTCTTGCTGATTTGGACTCGTAATTACTGCTTCACACGTGCAGGTGACTGCTGAGAGGCCCCTGGGGCATGGAACAAGGTAGTGGTCGTGTTGCATTTACAGAGGAGCTCCTTGGCCTGCTGCTTGGTTTCTGGCAAGAAAGAAGAGTGAGCTGTGGCTCAGAGACCAAAGACTCAAATTACACAGGGTTTTGTTACTCCCTTGGCGGCTCAGTTAAGTCCTACCCAGATAAACCAACTTCCTTCTTTGGACTCCACCTGCCAGCTTTGGGTTGTGCCCATGCACATCTTCAGAAAGCTGTCTGGAGCAGGATCCCAACTTAAATTGTCTGAATTGCCTTTTGAATGTGACTCTGCTGTCACTGGCTGGAGACTGGCCTCTAACTTAGCTGGTTGAGAGAAGTGCATGCAAACGAGTGGTGGGACAGCCTCGTGCCCTGCTGATGTGACAGTGCCATCACATCTTCCTTTTGCACGTTGTAAAACCCCAGCCCTGGCCATTCCTAACGTGAAGCTCTTTGGGACGCAGTCTGTCTCTCACTCTGTGATTGCACATGCTTGGTGCCCTGACTGGGGCGAGTGAGCATTGCCCAGTGCTGCTTTAATGCCAAAAAAATCCTGCAGTAGCATTGAAACTGAAGGCTTCAGTGAATGAGCCATGGTAACCTGTATAAAAGCTCCACATTTTTCCCCAGTCGAGGAGAACCAGAGCTGCTGGTGAGGAGGACTGTTCTCCCTGTGCCCTGTCTCCAGCTGGAGGGGCTTGGATTGCTGTGCCCATCAGCAAGGTGGAAGTTTCCAGCTGGCATGTGTTGGGGACACACCCCTTTCTTTTTCCACAGGTGTCTTGCAGCTGAAATCACGTTAGCACAAAGACGTTTCCTGTCATAAAAAATACCCCCTCCTCATGTGTGTGCACCGTGTGGCTGCATGTAGGAACACAGGTATTTACAGACCTCAGAAAGCACACGTGCTCTCAGGCATGATGCCAGAGATGAAGCTCAATCCAGCAAGGGGCAGAGTATAAAATCCTGGTGCCACCCTACAGTCTCATGTCTTTTGTGCTGTCATTTGACGTTTCCTCTGCTGGCCTGGTAATACAGACCTCACTGCAGCACTATCCCCATTTTATAAATGGGAGAAGCGCTCCTGGGAACACAAAACTCGGAGTCACCAGAGTAATACCAGGCACCTACTGCCTGAGTCATCTCAGGAGTCACCCGCGGCAATTCGGTTACTGCCCGAGTCACTTAACAGAAAAAAAGCCTGAATCGGGTAAATTGCAGAGTCAGGGGTGACAGGAAATGAGACATTTCTGGGTTGCTCTGCTGGTTTTAGAAAGCACCTTTAGCTCTCCGTGTTAACAAGTTGTGACATCTTGCTAAAGTCAGCTGTGAAGGAATGGGTTTTACCTATTTATTGATAATTTAAGTACCTCAAGTATTGACCCAAGCTGATAAGGCCTGTGGTCATTGTGGTTACTAAGGGCAGACGTGCTGTATTTTACCGCCTCATGTGGCTTGTTTAATATTATACTGCTCGGTATTGAAACTCACCCAGAGTGCAGCATTTTTCTTGCTTGAATTTATGTTTCTCTACTGAAAAACTTGCGTTCAGCCCAAACTGAGCCATGCACCCCCAGTACAATCATCTTTGCTACAAGACAAGAAAATAATTAACCAAGAACTTAACCAGCTCATTACATAAAGATTTGACCTATCAAATATACAATATGTTTATGAAATGTATCTTTTGCTTTGCAGCTTCAAAACTTAACTAGTTTCCATTGAATCAGTTTTGTTGTGGGGGTTGTTTTATGCAGCAGAGATTCCATTAGCATCAAAAGCTTGGAATTTTTTTTTCTGTTACAGACAAGTAAAAATGCAAGTATAAACTTCCAAGGATTTTTCAGTAGTCCCTTTTTTGTGGCCTGAGTGTATTTGGAGCAAACATGAGTCGTTTGGAGCTAGCTTTATTTTTTAAAAAAAAGGGGGGGTCTCAAACACTGCCCAGGTATTGTCCTCCAAAAGGAAAGTTTGTTCTCACTTAATCCTAGAACAGTGAAGCAGAACTGGATTTATTTGAGCCTGTTAGAAAAAGATGTTGTTCTGCAGCGGTACCACAAGAGGGTGGTTAAAGAGAGCCTGAAACACGTGTAGGCTGACGGGATGGCTCTGCCGTTCTGGGCAAGGTGAGTGTAGCTGTAAATTACTTTTATGAGGGCCTGAGCCATGAGGAGCCCTCGTTCCCCTGCGTAAATGACAGAAATCCCAGCACTGCTGTGGCAGACACTGCTCGGGCTGACTAAGGAGTGACCTTACTTTATCACATTCAATACAAGGGACTAGAAGTGGTCCGTACCCAGAGCATTCAGCTCCGTAAAGGCAATTGTATTTTGGAGAGTTAGACTTAAATTGCATGGTGCTACAGTCCAGCAACAAAGCACATTGCTTGTGTGGAGGGAATAAAAGATGCTTCTCTATAGCAAACAGTAGGTACAGAATGAGTAAATATATGTCAGCTCGAGTTGGACTTGATGATCCTTGTGAGTCCCTTCCAACACAGGAGATTTGATGATTCTATTCAATGACCTCCTCAAAGTCTCAGCCTTTAGTGAGCACATCTGCCTGTTTTTCCCATTGCCTGGCTTTTGAAAGGATTAGCCAAGGACTAAGCAAGAGAATTGCTTCGTTTGGAGATGGGGAAAGAAATTAATGCCAGATTTTCTAAGGACATATATTAAAATGGTTTATTGAAAATCACCAGAGCTGTCTGTGTCATTCCAGCAGAAAGCTTAGCTCTGGCTTTTCATTTTCTTCCCCAGTTGCCTTTGCCACATGAGTGGAGAACCAATCCATCCCTGGAATGCTCTCCTGACTCTCCTGAGGGACACATGGCCCCAGGAGCAACAAAGCATGGCCCCACATGGCCCCAGCTCTCTCTGGCCAGCCGAGGGGGGCTGGGGAGCCTTCCTCTCCCTCCTCACACCGCCCATCCCCACACTGCCCACAGCAAGCACTGGACATGGCTGTGTCTGCAGGGTCACAGCCTGGGGTGTCCGAGAGGAGCCAGTCCCCACCTGCTCCCAGGGCACGGTGGTGAACCCGGGGCTGCTCCGAGGAGAGCTGAGCTCTGCCTCCTCACACCTGGAACCCGGGGCCCAGCACTGCTCCCGGGAGGCACAGCAGTGGGTTCCATGATGGCAGCAGTGGGTTCTGTGATCCCAGCAGTGGATTCCGTGATCCCAGCAGTGGTTTTCATCATTCCAGCAGTGGGTTCCATGATCCCAGCAGCAGTGTCCATGATCCGGGCAGTGCTGTCCATGATCTGAGCAGCAGTGTCCATGATTCCAGCAGTGGATTCCATGATCCGAGCAGTGGGTTCCATGATCCCAGCAGCGGTGTCCATGATCCCAGCAGTGGTTTCCGTGATCCCAGCAGTGGTTTCCATGATCCCAGCAGTGGATTCCATGATATGAGCAGTGGGTTCCATGATCCCACCAGCGGATTCCCTGATCCGAGCAGTGGGTTCCATGATCCCACCAGCGGATTCCCTGATCCGAGCAGTGGGTTCCATAATCCCAGCAGTGCTGTCCATGATCAGAGCTGAGCAGATGGGGGCTCGCATCCCCAGACCCTGGGGAGGGCAGGGACACCTCAGCACCCCAAATCCGGGGGGTTCCCGGCAGCATTCCCGGGGCCGGGGGCTGCAGCAGCTGCCCCCAAGGCGAGCGTGACGTGAGTGGCAGCCCCGGAGAACACGTCCCGTCCACCTCGCGGCATTATCGCTGGGGCTCGTTGTCAGCAGAGTCATGCTATCATAGTCATTATGGTTTTAAATGACTCATTTTCCACTTAACTGTATTATTGTGGCTTACTGTGGCTTCGCAGCAGTAAATACATCACTGAATACTACAGCAATGTACTACTTTGTTGCTTTGAAGAATCTCTTTAACAAAACACAGCCGACCGGGCAGTGCCTGCGTGGGCCAGCTCAGCTCTCAGGGGCACCTGTCCCACGCCAGCACTGGGCCAAAACACGGCCGATAGTGATGTGCTTGCAGGAACTGGTGGAGCACCTTTAGTGCAATTTGATGCCACCTGAATTTGGCATTTTTGTGGGAGAAAATGAGATACTTTTGTCAGATGCACAGGAGAGACCCCGCACTGGTGCTGAGGCGGTCAGGCTTCTGAGGCGTTGGTGTATCAGGGAACAACATGGGTCTGCTCTGAGCAGTCCGTCCTGACTGGAAGGACCCCTTGCTAATATAAGGAAGGACTGTATATATTACATATTATTTTGTATATTTTCTCCTCAGCACGGCCCGCGATGGAGCTGCAGAGGGCAGTGTGGGAGAGGGAAAGCCCACCCAAGATGGCGCCGCGGCCGCGCGCTCCGGCGCTAGAGGGAGACGGCGGGCTGAAAAATCGACTTTTTGGGGCTGTTTGGGCGGCTTTAACCTTCGCAGGGATCCCGTCAGGAGTTTTTCTGCCGGGCTGCAGAGAGGCGGCAGCCGGCGCCCCTTGGGCGGCCGTGCCTCGAGCTCTCCACAGCTCTCAGCAGCTCCCGCTTCCTGTGTCAGAGCTGCGGGGTGCTCGGCTAAGAGCCTGGCTGGGAGTTATTTTGATAAAGACATCTTGAGAAACATCTTGAGAAATGCAGCAAGTTAAAATAAAGGCTGGGGAAAAAACACGCACTGTCTGTAAGTTCATGTGTCGCCTGAGGTGATGGAAAAATGAAGTGGGAAAAGGAGCAGGTGCGGCAGACCGGGGTTTACATGTGTTCATTTACTTGTCATAAAAAGAGGCAGCGAACGCGTTTCTTTCTCTGCCTGCTCCTCTGAACGATGGCCCCGGGGTTTCGTCCCTGCTGCCCTCAGCCCTCGGAAGGACAAACAGGCAGCGACAGCAGAAGTGCAGGGGAAGGTCACGGTCGTGATCTGCAGCTCCACGTGAACCTGCTTAAAAGGAGGAATTAAAGAAAGGAAAACTGCTTGTTTAGGAGGGGAAGGAAACCCCCTACAAATCCGCTCCCTCTTTTGAAATTTTTGTCACCCACATTCACCTTGTTGCCTCTGTCCCAATAGCCTGTGTAATTTCACACTTTTAACTCAAAAAGAAGGCAGGATGCTGGGAAGCAAGGGAAACCCTTTGGTGGTTTATTTCTTCACCTAAGTTGTATTTCTTTAGACAGGTTTGAGTGCAAAAGGTTGGTTTTCTAAACATCATCCTGACACATTTGGACAGTACTCTTGGTGATGGTGCTGTCCAGGGCCAGGAGTTGGACTCAGTGGTCCTTGTGAGCCCCTTCCAACTCAGCATATTCTGTGATTCTTTGAGTGCATATTGAAGCCCAATGGTTTGCAAACATAATAATTACTTAAATTTGAAGCTTGGGGATAACTATTTTTTGATTCTTTACTGTAGGAGCTGGAGTCAATGATCCTGAGGGGTCCCTTCCAACTCATCGTATCCTGCAATACATGGATGCATGGACTTGGAGGCTGAAGGAACGTGTTGGGATGGGTGGACAGCAGGACAGCAGGGACAGGCAGCTGGTCCCCAGTGGTCACTCATTTCTGACCCAGGATGGGCTGTATCCTCCACCTCGGGTGGCAGAACCAGGACCTCTAGGATTTTTGAACAGGAAATTGTGTGCGCCCCAGCATTGTGTTTGTTTAGGGTGATGGTGGGACTCATGAGCTCTGGTATCATGGGGATACAGCCAGGCTGTGTGGAATTAGACATAAAATTTGTTCTCACTCCAGTTGTAAGGAGGTAAATTAAGTGTGTATTGTTCTGTAGCGTATTTCTTCAGATGATTGCATGTTTTGAAATTTGATTTCAAAGCAAAGGACTAAAGGCTTCAGGTTTGATATCTGTTCCTGCCTTAAGAGGAATATTGAGAACCTGTGTCTTTGTTTTTCTTCTCTGTGATATGACTCCCCCACTCCCCCCACCCCCTTGCCTCTTGTAAAGAACTTTTACATTATTAGGAATTCTATATGAGAGGTTGTTTCTTTTTTTTCCCCCCAGTTACAATTTCTAATGGCCATTAGCAATGCAGTAAATCTATTCTGGAGATTATTTAGTTTTATCTTGAATTTGGAGGGATTACAATCAAAGTGGGCGTGGGATTTTAAGAATTATTCTGTAATGAATGCAAGAGCTCTGTATCGCTGCTAATTCTAAACTCCATGAACTTGTTCCCTGTCTCTGCAGCTTTGGCTCAGCAAACTTTGCTCTGAGTAGTCTCACGGCTGCTTGGTGAAACAGAGAACAGTCTATTTCCAGTAAATCTCACATCGAGTAGGTGGATCTCAGTCTAATTGATCATTTACGTGAGTTTCTATGAAATTCTGACATCTAGATTACGGTGGGATCAAACTGGACTTCGTTTTTGTGCATGTACCTTTGACAACTTTCTCCCAAATGTGCAGGACTGAATTTGCCTGTCACTGCAGGGCTAAATCATGAATGCCCTTGACTTTCCCTTGCAATATACCTTGCAGACAAATGCCTGCAACATTTTGGTGTGTGAGCTCAGCACTTTGCTAAACCTGGGAATCCAACTGAAAAATAAGAAGACAGCTCTGCAACACTACACTTGGTGATTCATGCTTTTGATTTTCATTTTAAATGCATCCCATCAGGGAAATTTCACACTTAACTCATCAAGACAGCAAAAGATGCTCACAAGTATGTATTGGGGGGGACAAAAGGCAAAATGTGATGATTAAGTGTAAAATTGCAGGATTTTCTTTTCTCTATAATACTAGATTAGAGTTTTGGCTCTATAAAGGAAGATTGGTTTGCTGTTAACCTATCTTTCTGGCATGTGGCTGTCTTCAGGAAGTTGGGATGGATTCTTTGGGTGGTTTTTGCTCTGGCAAATATGGAGTTAGCACCTCTGTAATATCTGTTTGCTTTAAAACCAGTGCTGTAACATTAGCCTGGGGGAGGACCTTGTGTGGGGATGTTTATGCTTTGGAGGAAGGGACATGGGATGGTCTAATTGGGAGATGGACATATGAAAGGAAAAGAATGGGAACTCAGTTGCAAAATAAAAAGGTTTTTATGAGAATTTTTGAGCCTGCAAGTGTTGCAAAGACAGAGGCTGATGGTATGTGTGAATCTTTTGTTCCTACAGGAGCTGAAGACCTGTTGAAGGTAATCATAAACTCTCTCATTGCTGAACTTCAGAGAAATCCCAGGAATTCCTGAATTTGTCACAGGTATGAGAAAGTTTATTAGACAAGTTATTGGAAAAATTAGGACAAAATAATCTATTTTGATTGATTCAGTGAAGCTGAACAGGCAGCCTGGCAAGGGCACCAGTCCAGGGTTGTGAAGGTCTGTATTGCCTTTGCAGCTCAGTAAGAGGCTCTCAGACTTACATAGTTTTCCCAGAATCAAAATGAGCCTGATTTTCCAAATTTCTCCATGTATATTCTCCCTTGTATTATGTCTCCATCCTGTAGATCTACGAAAACAACAAATAAGAAAAGTCACTCTTCTGGGTGGAAAATGAAATTCTCCTGATAACTTTTAAAGACAAAACAGGAAATGTCCTTTTGAAATGTTTGCCCAAAATGAAGTAATAGTTTCTAATGCCCCAGCACAGCCACAGTCTGAGGTTGTTTGCCAGCCAGGCAAACAGGGAGCTGGGACCATACCAGCTTCAGGAAGCAGAGTTCAAGCTCTCCGTGAATCCCAGTTTTCCTGCATGTATTCCCAAGCAAGCCAAGCTTCTCATGGCTGCTAAGTCAAAAACTGGGTCTTTGCGGTAGCCAGACTTTCAGGTTCCCATAATGCTGACATGGATCAGTCCAGAGGATCCCAAAGAAGTTTCTACTGAAAATATTTTCCTTTGAATTATGACCAAAGGCTCCCTTCTCATACTTTCCCAGGCGGGTGCACAGACCATGAATTTGAAAGTTCTGCCAGCTTCAGTAGACACAACTTTCCTAAGGCTGCTGGTGCTGTAGAGTTAAACCAAAAGCCCTTCAGGTGATTTATGTGTCTGCTCTGCCTGTGATGTTGTGAAACCCCTGCAGCCTGAGAGTCTATGGGGAACTGGCCCCTGTTGTTGGGAGAGAGTACATTCCAGGAAGCATTTTCATTTTGATTCACTGCCTTTTTCCAGTGTTTTCCTGGAAAATTTTCAGCAGCTCTTGTGTGCTTTGGTGGCAAACACCTCAGGGCCCAGCCCGGCACACCGAGTGTGTGCGTGTGGCACTCAGCCCTGGTTTGGGCAATACCTGAAGGCCACCACAGGGCTCCAGCTCCTCAGTGAGCCCTGTGTGCCTGGCTGAGGCACGTCTTCCCCCACCTCACAGCCCACACGTCATATTGAGACCCTGAAAGGGGTGGGTGCTTTGCTTAGGACCTCACACAGCTGCAGAAACAGGAGGTGAAGGGGAATTGCTGCCTTCCACAGCAGGAGGGAGCTTCACCCCAGAGCAGCTGCTGTGTGTTGTGCCATGGTGACCTCAGGTGTCCCTGTGGAGCTGTTTGATTGTTTAGATTTGCTTAGTTTTGGGTCTGAGTCGCCTGTGCCAGGCTCTGTAACACAGGAAAGGGAGGCTCACTGAGGAGCTGTGGAACAGCCAAGACTCTGCAAGGACAAGGAGACAGCTTTGTATTAAAGGGATGGGCTTTGGTGCCAGAGTTTTTTCAGGGGTGTAAGTAATGCCTGCTTTTTTCAGTCAATAAAGAAGCTCTTTAAGGAAGGATTTGATGGATGCTCCATCCAACAGCTTTCAGGTGAGCTTCTCCCACAGGTGGAAGGTGACAGTAAGGGAGGAAGTATTTAGGTGTTTGCTCAGAGGCTATAGCTAAAGCTTGGAGGTTTGTTCTGTTCCTGCTCTTATCCCAGTCGTCATAAACCAGGCCAGGGTACCGTTGAATAAATTTAGTATTTCCCTAAGCAAGAGAGTACTTGAAGACTTGCAGGTACACACTGAAGACAGGCCTTTGCCTGTCTTGCGGAGAGTGTTTTATTCCCCTAGGAGTGTGGTTAAGTCATGGGTTTTACTGATAACTTGTATGTGTTGAGCTGGTTGTTTAATGGTCAAAGTGGCCCCTGTTTGTGTAGTATCTCTGTATCTCACAGACTAAAATGTTTGGGTTTTGGTTTTTTGTCATGCTTGCAAGAGCAGTTTATAAATGGGGAACCCAGCCATAGGAACAAGAAATTCAGAACTGTGTGGAGCTGGTAAAGGAGGAGGGATGAGCCCTCATCTGTGGTTCCCCAAGTCCATCCTTTTCGCCAGCCTGGCAGGCACCACTGCAGTGCTGATGCCTTAAGTACCCAGATGATTCAGGAGTTAGGAAGGAGAGGAGGGGTCCAGAGTAACATGTCCAGCCCCAGAGCTGGTCACTCCAAACCATGAATGACTTTTGGTTTTGAGGAATTCATTCCAACACTCCTAGTGCTTAGGCTACTCTTTACCTGAAAAAAGACTCATCCCTTCTGGCTTGCACTGTAGCATTTTTGCCTGCCCTAAATTCACTTAATTTGAACTTAATCGCTCTGTATTTTTTTAATGTTTCTGTGAAAAGACCCCATTGCTGTCTCAGCAGTAATAGTGAGAAGTTGAAAGGAGTTAATCGTGCTGTGTAGCTTAATGCCTTATGGTTTATTATTAAGAATAAAGACAAGCGCTCCACTATTTTATCTCTAATGTACAGTTAACTTAATTCCTAATCCTCTGAAGAGATGGTGTTCTTCCTAACATTTTGGCTTCTGCCTTGCTTTCAAGCTGCACGTGAAACTAAAAAGCTGAAATGCTCAGTGCTGAGAGAATGTTACTAAATGCACGCATAAATCAGTTTTTGTTAGCTTCCCCTTAAACATTCAGGGAGAGAAGTTTTCCTTTGCTGTGCTTACATGGAATGATTGCTTGGCAGGCTGCTGCCCTGTTCCTTGTGTGTGTGACGGCCACTGAGCTGTGGTGCTGTGCAAGCACACCCGTGGACTGCTGGGTTGTTAGCACAGCTCTTCCCTTTCAGTGGTGGTGACTGTCTAAAACACCTGTTCCTCCTTGGCTGTGAGTTCTTTTCTTAGCGTGGCTGCCGCCTCCTCCCCGTTATTTCCATAGCTCCCTGCTAAATCCCACTGCTTGGGTATTCACTGAGGACAAGGGGGCTGTGCTAGGTGTTCATAAGCTGCTGCAAGCAGTGAGATCCTTACAACAATGGTTTTCTTTCTTGTCAGTGTATTACAGTGCAAAGGTATTTAGCAAACAGTTTAACAAGCTTCATCTGCAGGATTTTGGTATTGTTGTGTTTTCACTCAGGGGGAAACTTGTTCCTGTGCACTCTCGGATAAAAACTCTGACACCCGTGCTCAGGTTTGGTTTTCAATCTGTGCATAGTCACCAAGCCCATTGCTTTAAACTATTGTTTTCGTTGCCCCTCTCTTTTGGGTACATTTAATTTTAGCCTCTTGCAATCTTTCTGTTTCACCAGCAGATTGATCTTGCTCCGCTCAGCTAATTGGATTAACCCACTTGCTATATTTATTGTACAGTATTGATTTGATAATACCAATCTTCCACTCTCAACTGTAATCTCATATTTTCTCTGGCCTCAAAGCAGCCCTACTAAATGCCCCTCCTGCCCCACCTTTGCACTTAGACTTCATATGAAATCACAACAGTGTCGAAAAGCCTTGGGACTAATCATGCTCTTCCCTGCAGGCCTGCTGTGCCTTGCTGCCTTCATAAGCGCTGAAAGCTGAGGTGAAGCTGTTGGATGATGTTCCCACGTCTCTTAAGAGCTGCTCCATGCTGACAGAAGTGACCTCCCAAAATTTGAGGCTGGTGTTTCTGCAAGTATTTATTCACTTGGGTGCTTAGCTTCGGTACCTTTGGGGGAGGCCAGATGTCTCAAATATTTGCTTGCCTGTGCTTACTCTTCAAATGTTCAAACTTTTAGCAAGAGCTCAACATCCAAGTTCCCTGGTGACCTGTGAAAATCTTCAAGTGTCTAAAGCATATAAATCTTCAGCTTTCATAAAGTCAAGAAGAGTTTGCAATGCGGCAGAGTTTGAGTCACTGAAATTAGCAGCAGCTTTCCAGGAATTGTGGCAAGACAGAATCTGTGTAGATCCTCTGTGTAAGAAAGTGTTTTGCTGTTTGGCAGTCAGGTGTGCAAGTTCAAGTACTTATGGATTCTGCAGAGTTTGAAGCTTCATGTGCATCTTTATTTTGATTCCTGAAAAAGCATGCTCACTATGTAGACTGCATTCTCCAAAAGCCTGGAATTGTGCTCTGGGCTGGGCAGTCGATTTTTCCAGCTTCTCCTCAATTGGGCTGAGACTCCCTCCAGCCCAACCTGCCTTTGCTTGTCTTTGGGTGTGGGAGACTCCAGCCACCTGCCCCAGCTGAGGTGGGGACAGTGAACAAGGCTGATCCTTTGCAAGGAGTTGCTTGCACTTGGGATCCTGGCACTTCTCCTGTCTCCTCCAAAACAGGACTCCAATCATGACTTCTTCTGGCACGGGGGAAATGGGAAGTAACATGGTCTGCCTGCCCCTCTTTGTTGTTGATGCAGCATTTTGGAAATAGGGCTTGTCCCCACTCAGACTGGCTGTACAATCCAGGGCAGAGGCTGATGTGCTCACACAGGGGGACTACAGTCTGCAAGTGTAGGCAGCTTCCTTTTCTGTCTCACTTTGCAGTTGACACAGGGTTTTAAAGAACATTTTCATTATTCCGTGGCTGTTGTAAGACACTTCCATGGTCTGACAGCTTCTACACCAAATCACTGCTCATCACAGAGATGAATTTCTCTTTCACATTCAATATCAACATTTCACTTGAGATCCAAAGCTGCAGCTTAAGCAAGGAGAGGACAACCATCAGAAAGTAACAGGCTGTAAACACGAGCTGGGTGTGGATGCTGTCACAGGGATACCAACACAAGATGTGATTGTGAGGGAGTGGGGGGTTTTTGTGCTACTTGATATTACATTGACCAAGAACTTGGTTATTCCCTCTAGAGCCCTAGTGGAAACAGCTCAACTGCTGAGAGGGGTGGGGGAAACACAGCAGAAAAATTGCTAGTTGTACCTGCTCAACCTTGGCCATTCTTTGAGAAAATAAACCTTTTTCACTTCCTTCCCTTGTGAGTTTCTCTCTGACTGAAGTCTTACTTCTGTTTATTAATAAAGAAATAACCTTACACCTCAAAAGGATTACTGATTACTCTAACTTGCTAATTCTTCTCTCTTCTGTGAAGAAACAGTGCAGTAGCTGACAGCAGGGTTTGGGAGGCCCAGCCCTGGGGCTGTGGCTGGCTCAGGGACTGCAAACAAATGCATGTTCAGTCTGGGACTCTGTCTCCAAACAGCAGTGCAAGGCTCTTGAAATGGGAGTAGGAGTTTAGGGCAAGACTTAGAAGGAGCAGCTGAGGTCACTTGTCTTGGTCAGCCTGGAGAAGAGAAGGCTGAGGGGGATCTCCTGGCAGCCTGTACCCCCTCGAGGGGGCAGGGGAGGTGCCGACCTCTCTGGTGACCACAGCAGGACACCAGGAAGTGGAGTAAGGCTGTGGGGAAGTTCAGACTGGACATTAGGAAAAGGTTCTTGGCTGAGAGGGTGGTTGGCCCCTGGCACAGGCTCCCCAGGGAAGTGGTCATGGCACCAAGCCTGCCAGAGTTCAAGGAGCCATGGAGGACACATCTTCACGTGGTTTAGTTTTTGGTAGTCTTGCAAGGAGCAGGGAGTTGAGTCATCCTCAGGGGTCCCTTCGGACTTGAGGGATTCTGGGATTCAGTAACAGCTCAGCTCCCTGCACCCAGTGGATGTACTTTTGGGTGCAAATGTCAGGTGGTTTTGAATTGTATAAAAACAGTCTTGGTATGGCCTGGCAACATTAACATCATGAGGCACAAAAAAGCCTCTGCTGAACAGGTTGCTGTGCAGGGGGTAACTTTGTTTTAAAGAACTAAGCTTGGGAATTAGGTTTTGTTTCTCCTAGTAGCTTCTCTTCTTAATTCTCCAGAATTAAGTCATGCTTGGCAAGTATCTGAGGGGCATGGATGTCCTCAGGTCCTATTTAGCATTGTCCAACACAGCGTGGCAGTGGCCTGTTACTGCATCTCAGAGCAGCTAAAAAGCAGTGTTTTGCAGTGTTTGATCAGGGGATTAGTGTTAAAAGCCAGATTATTATAAAAGTGGGGAAAGCTTTATAGAAATGGAAGTGTCTAGTTGTGCAAAAATAACAGCTATCAGGTGGCTAGTAGTAACCAGGTGAACAGACCTAAATTATTATTTCAGTGTAGAGCTGTTGCCTTGTGGAAGATACCTAGCAATTTAGTAAGCTCCAGGAGCGTGAGAAATTCCTCAGGGCCCAGTCTTGCAATGCACTCTGCAAATGGACTTAATTGAGTTGTAATGAGGCCAGCTATGGGCAACTGTTCCACTGACACACAGCTCGTGTCAGGACTAGGTTCAAACTCACAGGTGCAATGTTAGAGAAATATTTAAATTCGAGTTGTCAGAAAGCATCAGAACACCTTATTTATGCTTTTAATTCCCGTTGCCTTGAAGTGCACCTCCCTGCAAAGGGGCAGCTGAGGGGAGCTGGCTGAGCCCACCCTGCATGGGAAGTGTTTGTGATGGATTTGTCAGCTGTTCATGTTGTGATCTGGCACGAAGTGATCCTGTTGGGAAATGATGGGTCAGCCTGGAACTACAAATTACCTGGGGAGGAGTTTCCATAGGAAAAGGTTTGCGTGGGCTTCTGGTCTTCAAAAGCTGTGGAGTCAGTGGGCTACTGAAAGTGTGGCACACTCATGTGTTTCTGCTTTAAATAATTGATTTTATCAATAAAAAGTAATATGTTCTTACATCCCTAAATACTATTTGCCGGATTTCTGAGTATAGGAGAGACTATTCTGATGAAGATTTAATTTTTTTCCTTTCTTTTTTTTTCATTCCTGACAGCGTTTACAGGCTGACAGTTTAAAAGAACAGTAAATACCTTGAAATGTTTATTTAGAAATAAAATTGGCTATGGGGCTGACTAATATTGCTGAGGATTGGGATCCAATTATGTGATATATCAGGGCTGACAAACGCAATTCCCTGAATGGGGTCTTGGAGGGGAGATGTGGTGCTGCAGTGATAACTTGTACCTTACGATTTTCATTCTAAGATGCTTCCTCTGGAGGTGAAAGAACCATGTTTTAGTAAAATGCATGACTATTTCATCACGTTTGGGGGGGAAGGTAGGCAAAGTTTGAGGCTTCTATATTAAGAGCAAGTTAAAGTTATTTAAACTGCATCCCACACATCAAATTTTTCTCTACACACTGTACTTGTCCCATTCTATTGAACTTGCCTTCAGGCTTACATGTAAGTCTCTGCTGAAATATAATACTGTAATTGCTGTCTAACTCTTAAATAGGTAAAAATGATCTATCGATACATAGATAAAATATTTTATTCATGTTTTCTGAAAGTCTCAATTATTTATATTTGGTTATCAATTAGAGTTTGCATTTAAACAGAATTCAGAATAGTAGCATTCCATTCACTTACTCTAAATTAGATGGCAGTATGTTTCACTTAATATAAATTGTGTGTGATTACTTACAATCAGTTTAAATCAATAAGTTTGTGATGGATTTTTACCCAGTGCTGTGGTTTCTCAGTAATAAATCCCTTGTTTAGTCCAGAAGGCATAGCTTCTTTTGGCAGCTTTCCATGCATTTCAGTAATGAGTATTGGATAGGCACAGTTTCAGCAAATCAGCATTTAAGAAGGGGGGAAAAAAAGCCCCTACAGAGGATAAATGCATTAAAAAAATCAATTTAACTCAACTAGTCCCAATTCAAATTAATAGAATACTCAGCTCTGAGAATCTTGGAGTTTGTTCCTTGTAGCAGAAACTTGTGTGTATCCTGGCTTACTAATGTGCAGTCAGGGAATGGGAATGTGGTCTGTGGTTTGTTACAAAATCCAATGTCTGTCCCTGTGTGCAGGGAGGGGCAGAGCAGGGCCCAGGCTCTGCTCCGTGGGGCCTGGAATGGCACCAGAGGAATGGGCAGGGACTGATCCCAGGGAGTTCCAGCTGGACTGGAGGAAGAACCTCTTCCCTGGGCTGTGACCCAGCCCTGAGCAGGCTGCCCAGGGAGGGCTGGAGTCTCCCTCCCTGGGGATATTCCAGAGCCCTCTGGACACAATCCTGTGCCCTGTGCTCTGGGCTGGCCCTGCCGGAGCAGGGAGGTGGCACCAGAGGAGCCTCTGTGGCCCCTTCCAGCCTGGCCCATCCTGGGATTCTGTAGCGTGGACTCTAGGGAGCATGGAGCCCTGTGACTGCCAGCCTGGCTGTGGAGCCTCCACCACACTCACTGCTGAACTCTGACACAAAACCTCTTGGTCTAAAGCATCTACTCAATCACATGGGGATGGGAGAGTATTTAATTGAGAAATTGGTTTTCATCTTTCTCAGGAAGAGTGGAAAGCTGCTCCTAGGCCAAGAAGCTGTTGCCCATCTCTCATGCGAGCTCTGTTCTCCACTTCCTTCCTGCTCAGGTGTGAGCCATGTGTATGGTTGGGCTTTCAGCCACTTCACCCTTGAGCTCCCAGTTAGAAAAGGCACACACCAGCACAGTGCTGCTTCCCGAGACTGAGCAGGCCTCACAAAGGAATTCTTAAAAGAAATAAAGCATGGAAATGAATTAATGAAATCCTGAGCTTCAAACAGTGCCAAAAAAGTCAGGGAATGCCAAGTATTGCATGGGGAGGCAGTAAGGGAGCAGTGAAGGGAAGGGTCTGTGGGAAGAGAGCAGTACAGTGTAAAACAAGCACTTGTTTTGGGGCAAACACAGTAGTTTAGAGACTGACAGTGATCATAAAACCACTGAACTTTGATGCAAGCCTTGGAGTTAAAGATCTGTGCTGTCATTTGCTGGGTGCTCTGTTTTTCTGTCTAAATTGCCTATCTCATTGCTCTTTTCTGGAGCACTTGGGTTGTTTGGGAATCAGGTTGGCAATTGTGGAGCTCCTGCAGCCAGAAGGGTGGCAAAGGGATGTTTAACAGTGTGGGTTGCCTTTTATTTCTTAAGAATCTGCAAATCTGCTGGCCGTTATGATAAGAAACAGCAGCTGTTTGTGGTTATTTCTGTAAAGCAGAACAAAGTGTACTGGGATGGGTATTGTGGTCCTGCATCTGCTTTCTCTGTGATGACACAAGTGCTTCATGTTTGTTAACACTGACTTGCAGCATGAAGGATCATTTTGTGTCTGGGCTACTTGAAAGCTCTAATTTGTAAAGTAATTGCCCCTGGATGCAGGCCTTGCATCAAGGCTGGCACTAGAACTATTAAAGTTGTGCACACAAGTGTGTAATTTTATGTTTTTAATTCATTTGATTTAGAAGATCATCGTTTGGGTTGGAAGGAACCTTCAGGATCATCCAGTTCTGTGACCCTGGTGTCCTCATCCCACGTGTGACTTGCAGTGTGGGAGTCAGTCACTTCCACCTGAATGGAAACTACTTTTGAGAAATACTTGCCTGTGAGTCCAGCTGAAAGTGTAATTATAGCGCAGGGAGAGACAGTGTGCTGTAATTGAACTGTTGCTGATAGGCAGTGAAAAATGACTGTCCTTTGAAGACTGTGCCCATCCTTTTCTCTTTATCGTGGTATCTGTTCCAAGATCAGTTTGTGGTAATCACAATAGTTGGCATTTCTCATCCTTGGAGCCTTTCAGGTCTCATCCCTTCAACATAATAACCACTTGGACTTCCTGACCTGTGCTTTAAGCCACTCTTGAGGTGCTCCAAGGAGATACTTTAGGGAAGAAATATGTTCCCTATGGTCACTAACTCCCTTTTTTCTCTGCATATGGATACCATAGCAATTGCACAATAGCAAGAGCTACAGACAAGGTGCTCTGTCACTGTGAGTGAAGGCTCTGGCGTCCCAGTGCTGAGGCACACTGCCTGAGGGTTTGTGGTTACCTTCAGGGTATTTACCACGTGCAAAGTAGGGCAGGTGGAAATGGCTTTCTGTGAGGAGCATTCCTCTGCCATACAGCCATGGATCTACCTCTGATTTCTTGTGTAGGTAAAGACCTTTTGCCAGTGCACCACAGTTCAACATGCTTTTTAATTCCCTGCCTTTTAGACAAATATTTGAGTGATCCAGTGCCTGCAAAAATTTTGCATAACTGCTGGCAAAATCCCTCCCCATAACCACCTACACTCCTGCTGAAGACTCTGGCTGAGCAATCCTGCTGTCTTTAGTAGGAAAGGGTGCTACAGGCAGTGGCTGAATCCTGGGATTTGTGGGGTGGTTTGGGGTAGGGAAAGACATTCTCAGCTTCTCAGCACAAGCAGTTACTGAACTTTGCGCTGGGGAATGGGAGCTGGTGGTGCAGGATGTTCTGATGGACCATGGGTCTTCTATCTCCCATTGCTGACTGGTGCAGATCAGTGTAATTAGCACACTGCTAATCACTTGAGCCACACAAAGCTGGTCCTTTGCACTCTAAAGCTGTGTGAACACACCTGGTTTTCCCCCAGCTCTTGCATGTGAGCTGTGGGTGGCTGTGGTGTAGGTATGTTCGAGCACCTCGAGGTTTGCCATCTGGAGATGTGGCTCCTCTCTGCTTCTTAGGGCAGCCGTGCTTTCCTGCAGCCATCTCTGTGCTGCTGTGTCACCTCCCAGGTGCTTTTCATCTTTGGGAGGCTGTGCCCTCTGCTTCAGGCGTGCTGAACATCTTGTGTCTTTGCCACTGTTCCAGCTGATCTGTATTCCCATGGATGATGATGCAGTTTAATGTTGTGGAAGTTTAGAGGGGACTTGGACTTCCTTAGCCTTACCTTGTGCTCATGAGTAATTTCGGGGAAGATACCGACTGAATGATGCTGAACCCTGACACGTAATAAGGCTGTAATCAGAGGAGGCAAAAAAATGTTCTCTGCAAAACTCCTTTGTGCTCGTTTCTCTGAAGACAAATGTGTACACTGATAAATCTGAGCAGCAGGAGGTTTTGGTCCCTCTCCCCTCTCTGCGAGAACAGGGAGTGACAGGCCCTGGCTTGCTGGGGGGTGGTGTGGAAACCCAGGTAATTACACATGCATTCATTTAGTGATGAAGAGTCAGAGAATCAGTTGCAAGGATGTTCAGATTTCCCTCTCCCCAGTGCTAAACTGTTTCTTCTTTCTCAAGGAAGACCTGGAGAGAGCAGCTTCTCAAAATACCTGCTGGTGAACGAGCCATCTACTAAAGAAAACAAGTTTCTTTTACAATTCTATTTTCCGTCTTCATGTCCTGTTGTGTCAGACTGTTTCCTGCAAAGAACTTGTGATTCCTTTGGCAAGAAAGGACCCGACAAACGTGCAACCATCTTCAACAAAACAACTTTTTAGAAACTAAAGTCTTCCCGTCCACAGAAGGGACAGAGTCCACCCTCACCCCTGCATCCCCATTGCATTCTTAGGTTAATGGATGAATCATGGACTTTGAGTAGTCCCTGTTTTAAAAAAAGGGATTGCGAACATGTTTCTTCTTCCTTCTCTCCCTCTCCTCTTTCCTTTGACTCAAGGTGATGGTCCTACATTTCTGTAGCCGGTAAAGATGTGTTACCAGCGTGTGTGTAATGACAGTGAACTTGTGTGGAGTGCGGGAGCTTTGGGAAGCTTGGGTGGGAGTCTGTAGGTTATCTACAGACAGAGCTCCTTTTCACCGTGGCAGTGTGCTCAGACAGAATGCTGGGGGTTTGCCACAGCTCTGCTGCTTGACATTTAGCAGCTTGCATCGTATCCCTGCCCTCTGACTTACAGGAAGGATTGTCTGCGTGGTTGCTGCTGCAGCGTGTCTTCATTTCAATTGCAAACCGTGGCTATTAGTATTCCACAAATACCCATTTAGGCACTTGGGCTCCTCAGCAAAAGGAGAACTTAAAACAAGAAAAAACAAGAATGGACGTGCTACTCGGGATGGATGTCTCCAGGAAAGCTCGAGGTTTTGCCCAGAGGCTCAGATTTTGTCACTGAGCTGGGCTCTTTTCAGAATTTCCCCCCCACCCCAGTACACTTCCCACGCGTTTTTTCCCTTTGTACCAAAGGCAGGCTTTGAACTGGCGTTTTATTCTATGCCTCTTTTCTCTGTCGGGCACAGGGAGGACTCCTGCTGCACAACCCCAAAGCAGTACAGAACTGAGCGCTTTCTCCCGCAGGAGCTGAGGCAGGACCTGCGGGCACTTGGGGAACGAGCAGGGGTGAAGTGGGGGGTGCTGGGAGGGATCCCACTGCCTCTTTTGGCCTCGGGGAGCCTCTGGCTTTGTCCTCTCGTTTCCCCTCCGCTCTGCCTTCTGGCTGCAGCTCATCCATGTCACATCAGCACGGATAAAGCTGAGTCCCGAGTCCCCGGGACTGCAGCAGGGCCGGGACGGAGCAGCAAACTGCCGAGGAGAGCAGCTGGCTCTTGCCATGGCTGAGTGCATCTGAAGAGCATAAAGGAACTGGGGATGCACAGCCTGTGGTGGCTTTCATCTTGCCAGGCTATTACCCTGCAGTAGCCTTTCTGGGTGCTTGGACATTTTTCTGGATTAAAGGGGGCTCTTCCTCTCTCCTCACTTGCCCTCCCATTCCAGTGAGGGAGGGCGTTTTGCATCTCTGCTCTGTGCACGACAATGCTTTTCATGCAGAAAAGTTGTTGGTTTGGGGGTTTTTTTCCCTTCTCTTCTGTTTTTTCTGATAGTTGAATTGAGCTGGTTCCAATCTAACTTTATACCAAAGCTTTTCTCTCTGTCCTGAAGGGCTGAAGGCATAATCACTACTTTTTCATTTAAATTCTTCAATTGCCTTTCAAATCTTACCTTTTCATTTCTTTTGTAAAAGTCTTCTCTGACCTTTCAAGGGATGAGCAAATACCGTTCCAGTAGTGCAGTGCTGGTAAAAGGCTATAAATTGCTCCCTGCCCTCTTGACACAAAATTTACATAATCCCAGATCGTGGCATTGCAGAGCAACTTTTGACCACTTAACTGGAACTCTTGTGAAGTTGTTTCCGTGTCCAGGGAGTGTCAGTGGCTCGGGTTGGGGATGTGGTTTGCTTGTTCGCTCTTGGTGGTTTATTTTTAGGGGCTGTGCTTGGGCAAAGGAGAGCAGGGTACCCCTCTGTGCCCGTCCATCCCTGCAGTGATCCCGTGCAGGAGGGCTGCTTCCTGCCTGGAGAGCTGCAGCGCTGGGCTGGGAGGGACCGAGGGGCAGGGCAGCACCCCCGAGCAGCCCCGGGGGCAGCCTCACAGCCCAGCCCCACAGCCCAGCCCCGAGCAGGGAGCACCGGTGCCTGCAGAGGCTGAGGGGGTGATAAAGAGAGGAGGCTTCTCCCTGCCTCCCTCCTCGCGTGTTCACCTGGGAATGGCAGTACTTGTTTCCGGTCCTTTTCTTTGGAACTGGCACACCTGGTGCATTTATGTTTTTGCTGTTGCAGGATTTAATCTGCTTTGGTTTGTTTCCTCCTAAGCCGGCTCTGGAGGTGCAGTGTGCTCCTGGTATTTTTCCTGTGCTCACTTGAAAGGGAAGGTGTAGGCAGCTCCATCTCCCAGCTCTCATTGACGCAGGATCCTGTCACATAAATCCGAGTGTCAAAACGTGTTTGCTGCGGAGGCAGGGCTGCTTTTTGATTATCTACCTTATTACCAAATATATTGCTCTCAGGCAAGTGTGGGGAACCTTTTCCTTGCTAAAGGCTGTACAGACCGTTCAAATAACTTTGACAAACTACACATTAAACCACACAGTTGTGGTTATTCCCCCTTATGCTGCTATTGGATAATTTTGCTGTGGGCTTTATGAAATAAGCAGGTAGCTGTAGTCAGCCAGAGGGCTGCAGATTCCCCACATCAGCTTCACAGGCTAATAAGCTTTCTCTTAATGGTGTCATAAAGCTGATTCTGCTGGAGGTGTAATGTCACTTCTCAGCTCTGGATACTTCCAGACTTGCCTGCTGTGTTTTCCCAGCTGAGTTAGCCCCTGCCAAGCAGCTGTACCTGGTGGGAAATCTTGGTCACTGAGGGTGTCCTTTGCAGGAGGATGACCAGAAAAATAACCCTGGGCGCCAGCCCACCCACCCTGTGTCCCAAGGGGAAGAGGCAGGTCACAATTGCACACATGCACTGGGATTTGGCAACTGGGAAAAGCAGGCATTCCTTTGTGAAAAAGAGCTGAGTTCTGGCAGGTGTCCTGTGGGCCATGCAAAAATCTTTTGAATTAGATTTTCATTTTTTTCAAGAGAGTCTTGAGCAATGTCAAAGAACTTAAAATATGACAAAGCTTTTCTGTTAATGGCCAAGTTAATGAGGCAATGAAGTGATTTTGTCTTTGGAGGTAGCAGCATCTTCATCACTGGTGGCTGCTAAGGTCACGTTGGGAAAATCCCTTTTGGGAATGGTGGGGATTCCAGCTGACCCCATGTGAGTCAGGGGGACAAATGAGAACTTATTCTCTTCCTGCCCCCTTGCCTAATGCTCTAGGACTTTCAACTTTGGAAAGTAACCATGGCCTAACACACCTTCCCCGTGGCACCTGCTGGCCCTTCCCCTCAGCTGTTTCCCTTTCCCAGACTGGATTTTGAGCAGTGGCAGCCCATGCTGGTGTTGACTGGTGCTTCCTTGTGAGGGCTTCCCAGGCCATGTGAAGGTCAGTGGTGCTGTTTGCTTTTGGAGAGCAGTGCTGGGAAAACATCTGTCAGGATCTAGGACTCTGAAGGGACTGCTCAAAGAGTTAGAGTTTTTGTGAGTTTGCAGTTTATGGTCTGCAAGTGTGTGTTGTATTGAACCTTATCTCCCTCAAAGTTTGAAGGAAACATCCATGAGCAGCCTGGTCTAGTGGAAGGTGTCTGGAATATCTCACTGAGATGGGCTTTGTCCCTTCTAACCCAAACCATTCTGGGATTCTGTGATGTCCCTCTCTCAAATTAGTGACAAGTTATATAAAGGAGGGGATGTGTAGGAAAAACTCTAATGAAAGCATACAATAGCTTTTGCAAGCAATTAAGTAGGAGATAGCTTTTTGGCTCTGGAAAGAGTAAACAACTAGAAAATTATGGTCATTTGACAGCAGGAAATCTATTTTTTGCCATTACTGTATATTGGAGACATCAATGAATGAGACTGTTTAAACCTCTATCAGCCACCAACCCACACAGGATCACTTTCTTCTTTTCTCTTTCTCTTCATTTAATTTCATTGCTGAGACTGACAGATTCAAGTATGAAAGGCTTTAAATAGGTGATCATTCCCATCTGAAGGCTTTGCCTGGCTTTTTAGTTTTCAAATCTCATTTCAGAACACATTGCATTAAATTACATGAAATTACCAAGCACTTTAATTACTTTTTTTAAAAAACCCAAGCCATTCTTATCTCTTGCTATTGCTTACAGACTGCAGCACAGAAAAGTGGTTTGCTGATGCAGTGCCACGTTCCCTGATTGTATTGTGCTCCAGGAGAGAAGGAGAAGTTCCCCAGCCACGGCTGTGTGGACTTTGGGAAGCACAGCACAACTCCTAGTGCCAGGATCCCAGCGTGCTGTAGGACTCTTCCTTTGGCAGCACCCCACATCTGCAGGGACTGAAGAGCCAGCTGTGTCTCTTGAGCTCCTTTTGCAGAAGAGAAGAAGCCCAGCATTGATTGGGAGCTGGAGATGAATGGATTGTTTTATCTTTTTAGGTGTTGCTCCCAATACTGTCAGCGCTGGCTTGCTGCTGATGGGAAGTTTTGTTACCTGGGAAGAAGTAAAAGAAGGCAGAGGAAAATGGAGCAAGGGAGGAATTGACAAAGCTTCTAATAAAAAAAAATAGCAACGAGGAAAGAATTGTTGTTCGTAATTGGAACGGACTGTGGGATCTTCCCATACAAATTACCATTTCTAATTGACTTGTAGGAGAGTGCTCTCCGTGGTTTTCCTGCAGTGGTGTTGCTAGGAAGTGTTGCTAGGCAACTACTCAATGACTGAACCGACCTTTAAGATAAATATATGTATTTTCTCCCCATTTTGATGCTGGAGAGCAAACCTCTGTTTTTTCTCTTGTACTGGCCCTTCTGGGCAGTAGGAGCTCTTTGGACATGGGGATTGCTAAATAATAGTCTGCTTCAGATTGGGCAAAGCTTTTTTGTAGGCACAACCTTTTTGTCTGTAACATTCTCAGGAGCTCAATTTCTTCCTTGCAATGTGAGCAGCAAAAGTTGACAAATAATACCTTGAATGATTTATCTGATCAATGTAGTGATCTTTATTGAATAAATCATTGGACAAATTCTTGCCTGTACCCTCAGGTGAGCAGGAGCAGGCAGGGCAGAAGCAGAGCACAGAATGGCTGTTGGTGCATTGTGGCAAAGAGGATTTAAACCTTCCCATGTTGATCAGGCCTTCTCCTAAGAATCCTGGTGGCACAGTGCAAAGCAGCCACTGGCACCTATGGGGAGTGGTTTGCTTTTACCAGCTGTCTTTGAGGCAAATCTCTTGGTTTATTATCATGCTCATCATTTTTTTTGAATGCTTTTGCCTCATGAAAAATGTGTCATGTATTTAATTTTTTTTCCAGAGGAACAATTGGAATAATCTGAAAGGCTCTAATTTAAAACTACCTCTAGCTAAAGACAACTTGCAGAAATCTCTAGAGATATTCTGTGTTTTTCCTTATCTAAGGCTGATGTCTCAAAATGCCAAGGCTTGCTGAGGAAGTGTTGAGTCCTGAGCTTTGTCCATGTTCCTCCAGAGAACTGACCTGGAGGGGCAGCTTCTGCTCCCCGGAATGCCCAGGCAGAGGCTGGCATCCTCCAGGGGTGGGTGTGTGTCCCTGTCCAGCTCAAAGAAGGGAGGAGCAGGAGGATCCTGGGCAGACCAGGCTGTTCTGTTGCTGGGAGCTGCATGGTGCCTTTCCTCCTGGAAACCCTTGGCTGAAAGGAGAGAAGTCAAGGTGAGGGGAGCATGAACCACCTGCAGGCTCTGAGGAGGAGGGAGAACAGAGCAGCCAGGGGCTGCAGGGAGGCAGGTTTGTCTTGGCCAGTGCTCAGCAGCCACAACCTCCACGTGCTGTGGTTCTGTCCCCTGCTGTCCTCCCCCAGCCAGGCCCGACAATAAGAACATCCCTGAACTTCCCAGTAACTTCCCAACTGTCCCTGGGCCCAAGTGTGGCCAGTCTTGGAGGATGCTGTGCTTGCTTTTTAAGCTATTTTTGACAACCTGCTGCAGCCCTGTTGAAGTTCAGATTTTTTCCCCATGCATTGCCCCCACCTGTACTCTGTGCAGAGGAGACACCTGGTTTCCTGCAGAGTTACAGCCCCCCACTGATGCAAGGCTTGTTCTGAAATAAACCCAGTCCAAATTAAAATAACCCCTGGATGTTCCAGGCTTTAAGGTAGCTGACAGGGCTTTCCTACTGCCTGCCTCTGCTGTGCTTGTCACCAGGGAGGATGGCCCTGGATTTTGCTTTTCCAGGATTTAGGCATTCAACCAGTTTGTCTCTATGTATGAAAGGCAGTCTGTCCTGATGATGGGTTATCCATCCTTTGTACAACATCTGCTGTAGTGGGAGGGGAATTTTTTCCCTCTCTGGGTGCAGTCAGGTCAGAGTGGCTGTGACTGAGCAGTGGAGGTGAGAATGAGCCTGCCAGGGAGGAGGAGCAGAGCCTTGCAGTGAATAATGCTGCAATAATTTCTGAAAGAAGGTGGCTCTTGCAGCGCTCCGTGCACTGTAGGCTCCGTTCCTACTACGTGTAGCAAGGGCTTGGGATGATTAGTATGAAATTGAGTTTTGTGTTAATCAATCTCGGGCAGTGGTAGAGCACAGAACTGACTAGCACATAGTTTCATTCCTCCCTTCCCTTAAATAATAGAGCTGCAGTCCCAGCTCAGAGGGGAGCAGCTGCTCCTGTGTGAGCAGAGGGGAGTCACTGCTCTGAGTGACCTTTGTCAGGGCAGGATTCAGTCACTGAAGCAACCCAGGGCTGCCCTGGTGATGAGGTGGATTCTGGCTTATTGGCATTTGGGTTTGTCCCTGCTCTTAGCTCAATGTTTAGGAACAACAGTTGTTTTAAATCAGGCCAGAATGGAAGTATTAGAGGGCTGGGACAGGGTGTGGTATGGATATTTTATTGCCAAATTAAAAAATCTAATAAGATAGTAACCTGATTACAAACAACAACAAAAAAAGCAGTCTTGCATCAGAATGTACAAATGGATGTCTCTTATTCCTTGTTCAGAGAAAGTGTCATGGGTGCACACAACATTTAAGTGACTTGTTTGTGGAAAGTCCAGATTCTACAAATACTGAACTTTGGTACATGTGTAGTCCCAGTGAAATTGGGGGAAATCATAGAATAAAATCCTCTAGGTTGGAAGAGACCTTTAAGATCATGAAGTGCAACCATTCCCCCAGCACCCACCTCTAACCCATGTCCCCAGGTGCCACATCCATGCATCTTAAATCCCTCCAGGGATGGGGACTCCACCACTTTCCTCTCATTGTTTAATGCCAGTCAGTTCCTAAACGTTTTAGCAAGCATTTCCATTTGTTTACAAAACTATGGAAACATGGTCGATTTGATGTTTAGGTTTAGATACCCCTATAAACCTGGACATTATTAGCAAATAAAACAGGAATTTATATTTGGCTTTACAGTTTTAAGTAGACTAACTGCAATCCACCTCAATCCTTCCTGCAGGCCACGGTCCTCTAAAATAGGAGGTGTTATTGTGGTGGTGTTCAGAATTCATTGAACACTTACTGTGTGTTGTTCAGAAATTACTTTTAATTGAACTTGCCAGTTTTGTTCGAAGTTAGAGCTGGAGAAAGCATTCACAATTCTACAGCTTGCCACAAACTACCACAACTTTGAGAATATATTGATTTTGCCACATTAAACACTATGCAATGCCAGGGCCTAGACTGAGCACACGGAGCATGAATAATTTACCACCTGGTTGAGTGAGCCTGTCTACAGGAGAAAGGAGGAAAACAGCCCTGGGAGCCGAGGCTCTGCTCTCAAAGCTTTCTTGGAAGCAGGAGCCTGTGGTGCTGAAAGCCTCTGGAGAGTGCGGGTGTATGTGAGAAGTTGTGCATGGCAAGCAAGGAATGTGTCTCTTTCATCCCGTGGCTTCCCTTCCCTGCCTCAAAACATGGGAAGCTCTCCAGATGCACCTGTGACCTGGGCAGAGTCCCAGGTGCTCCTGCCTGGAGAAGACAGTGCTTCCCGAGGTCCCGTCAGCTGGTCTGCAGTGCAGGGGCCAGCCCGGAGAGATGGAGAGTGGCACTTCCAGGGAAAGCCCCGTGTGGCAAAGGCTGCCTCTTGCTTAACTCCATCAGGCCCTGGGTGCAGGTTTGCTGCTACAAGCAGCAAGAAGACTGTAAGAGAGCCTTCCTCATTTCCTGTTGTTTGGGTTCAAGGCTGGATCTGTCTGGAATAGAGGATTAGCTCTCACCACTGCTCTGACCTAGGGATTGTTCTGCAAGATGAATCATGGCAACTGCAGGTGCATCCAGATCTGTGGGAACTGAAACGTGGTACCACAGAACCTCACCACAGAGATGCTTGTCCACAGGGCTGCTCACATCTTCTGCAAGGCTGTTTCCTGAGAGGTTTCTGACGTGCCCATTTAATTGGCATTGCTATTTAAAAGGTAAGAATTCCTCTGTCCCCTTCCCTCACCCAAAACACACACACTCTGCCTCCCTGCATATTCCTTCCTGTTTCTTGAGGGAGGACAGAAAGAATGGAATCAAGGCAAGTGATAATGCACAGCAACTAACATACATTTTGAGTAAACCAGCAAGCTGTCACTTAGTGTGACAAGTGGAGGAGGAAATTGGAAGTTGATAAACATGAACTGTTAATATTTTTCTACAAAGAAACTATGAGAAGATAAATGATGGAGAAATGTCATTCCTTCTTTCTCATCTCCTCTTCCCCCTTAGCCTCCCTTTGCTTGGATTTATATGAGAACTTGTGGTTCAGAAAGTGTCACATTTTACTGACCAGATCCCCAAACCAAGGATCTGCAGATGTGGGCTCATGCCCTGCTCTGCTGTTGTTTCTGAGCACGTGGTTTCACTCCCCTGGGCCTTTAGGTTGCCACTCTCTGTAAAAGGGCACTTCATGTATCTGTTCAGGTGCAGACCTTCAGGAAACTTAGAGAAGGAAACTTCTGTTTGTAAATTGTATTTGAATCCCTGAGTGGGAACCTGACAACATTTTTATGATTTTTCTAACCACAATTTTACTCAAATATTGCTGTCTTCTGAAACCCAGCACAGTGTGGGAAATTAAAGGACCACGAAACTCTGGGATATGCAGAAATGCTAATAGATAATAATTGTACTGAATGGTTCAGCTTCTGGTTCTCCAGAATTAGCACTGCCAGCCTTTACCTTGACTTGACTTTGGTTCTAAGGTACAAGTTCTTTGTTGTAACGTCAAAGCTCAGATTATTGTAATTACTATTATCAGTGTAAAACCTGTGTTCATTCTTCTCCAAGCTTTACTTGAAGGAGGCTTCTAGTAAGTTGAAGCTCTGGGCTAGAATAGTACCAAGAACTGGAGGGGTCTTTGATTAGCTTGGGCAATTTGTAGAGGGTGGTAATGAAGATGACAGATCATCCTATTTTCTTGCAGGGCTGCAAGCAGGTGAACCCGCAGCCAAATGACAACAACCACCTGCTTGAACAGTCACTGCTGCCTCCTCCTGCACCTTTCAGAGGCTGTGAGATCCCTGCAGAACATGAATTTTTACTGTTTGAAAAAGCTGGTACCAGTTCTGTTGTTACTTGCCCAAAGAAAATGACTGTTATAAAAGAAGCAGGATGTTTCCAACATGAAATGAAGAAAGGTGTAGGCTGTAAATTTGCAAATACAGGCCAAGAAAAAGCCACCACCTGTTGGACAAAGGTTTAGGGCAGTAGTTCCCTGATCTCCTTGTGCTACAAAAGTGGTAAGAGAGCAGTGCAGTATGAAGGCAGCTCTTTGGGAATTGAAGTCAGAGTTGTGTTTGTGCCTGGGTACAGAGAGCCTCAGGTTGTGTCTGCTCAGCAAGAAAGGAGCCCTGACTGTGGTGAGTGATACAGCAAAAAGGTGACATTTAGGGGATTATTCTGAAAGAACCGTTTAATCAAATATTATCTTGTCAGGGATGTCAGATTTTGCAATTTCCCCTTCACATCAGAAATCCTTGCTTTTGGGATTTCTTTACTTCCATTTTGCTCTTCCAACCCAATTGAGAGGACAAGAGGAAACGGCCTCAGGCTGTGCCAGGGGAGGTCAGGTTGGACTTCAGGAGGAATTTCTCCATAGAAAGGGTGATCAGGCCTTGGGAGGGTCTGCCCACGGAGGTTTGGAGTCCCCACCCCTGGAGGTGTCCAAGGAAGGCCTGGACGTGGCACTCAGAGCTCTGGGCTGGGGACAAGGTGGGGTCCAGGCACAGGTTGGACTCAATCATCCTGGAGGTCTTTTCCAACCTTAATGATTCCATTTTCCAGCAATGATTATATTTTCCGTATTTGTTTCTCTAACTAGGGATAAGCAGTTTGAGTCCAGGTTTTGTTAGTAAACACCACCAATGGAAAACTGGCATTTTGTCATGGAAAATCTTCCAAAGCTTGTATTGCATCCATTTCTCCCTTTCAGAAATGTTCCACAACGAAAGAAATAAATGACCCTTTTTGCAACTATTATTTCTGATCAGTGGCACCTAAAACAGCCACAGGGGGGTTTTTTTTCAGTCCAAGAAACTGAAAAATCCTGAACTTGTGATTCCCAGGTGACCCAGGAAGAACATGGGTGTACCTCAGTCTCTGCAGGATGGGTGATGGAGGGCAAACCAAAGGGGTCCACGCCTGATTTGTGCACAGCTGGTGTGTAAAGAGAGGGTGCTGCTCTGCAGAGCTGGTAGGAGGGGATGCAAGGTGGGAAAGGTGTGCTGAGAGCTTTAGTCCTGTCCCCATCTCCTGAGGCGGTGCCTAAAGGAAAGGAGAAGTGAGAGGAACAGATGGGGAGCACCCCTGAGCTTCACCCTGTGTTCAGTTCTTCACTACCTCAGCCCCAGCCCCGTGTGCTGGTTTTGGAAGGGGTAGAGTTCACTTGGCAGTGGCTGGAATGGGGCTGTATTTTGGATTTGTGCTGAACACTGGGTTGGTCGTGGAGGTGTTTTTGTTATTGCTGGGCTTGCACAGAGCCAAGGCCTTTTCTGCTTTTCCTGGGACCACTCTGGGGAGGGGCTGGGGGTGCACGGGAGGTTGGGAGGAGACGCAGCCAGGCCAGGTGACCCAAACTGACCCAAGGGATATCCCAGACCATAGGACATCATGCTCCATAGATGAAGGGGGGATGTTTGGAGTGATCACATTTGCCTTCCCAAGTCATCGTAACTGGGATGGGGCCCTGCTCTCCTGGAGGTGCTGAACAACGGCCTGCCCATGGGAGGGGGGGAATGAATTCCTTGTTTTGCTTTGCTTGTGTGTGTGGCTTTTGATTTCCCTACTAAACCGTCTTTATCTCAACCCATGAGTTTTCTCATTTTCACCCTTCTGATTCTCTCCCTGATCCCGTCGTTGGGGAGTGAGCAAGGGGCGGTGAGGGGCTGGGGATTAAACCTGGGCACCCTTGTGCTGTACCAGCTCTCAAACTGCTGAATTCAGCCCTGCCCCCTCGTTTCCTTGTTCCTGCACCTTGAATGTCTGTGCTGGGTTTCCACCTTGGTGCTCAGGAGTAGGATCTCTCCTAGAGCCTTTTGAAGATGCCAGGGAGAGGAAGCTGTTGTGGGGCAGAGCTGTGTAAAGCCCCCCAGAGTGACCCTGCTGTGTTACTGGGGGTGGCTTTGCTGGCTGGGAACACGTGGGGCTGCCCCAAGGGGCTCTGTGGCTCTTCTTTGGCTCAGATTTTGAACCCCTGAACCCAGAACCCACAGTGGGACTAATGAGGGCTTACACACATGACAGCACAACCTTGTCTTCTCTTTTAGCCTTGGACCTGATGCAATCTCCATTCCAGCAAGGAGGTGTGTTCTGAAATTAAAACAAGCTGTGATAAGTTTAATAGGGTGATAAGTTTAATAGGATTCATGAGTTTAATCTCTCTCCACAAACTGAATTCACAATGATAGTGAAAGAGAGGCGTTACTTGGCAATTAAATTGTTTTAGGTTCTAGACAGGGTCTTTAATGGACGGCTGGTATGAGCATAATGCCTGATATTGTAGTTTAATACTGGATGATAAAATTATTTCCTGTCAAAAACTTTCTAAATGTGGGAAACAAGAAAATTTCTTCAAGCCTAGAAATGTTATTTATATATTCATTAAAGAATATTGGAGACATGCTAGAGAGCATATTGCTAACTCCACTTTCCTTTTTAAATGACAAGTCGTGTTAGTTGGAAGACCAAGTATTCATTTCTCAGTTAAAAATCAAAGAGGGCTTTCCACACTGGATTTAGAGCGGCTTCTGGTTTTAGAAGTCCTTGCTGAAGCATATAAAATATATTGGTTAAAACTAAGAAGAAGCTGGCTGCAAGCCTCCAGCTCCAACATCTGTTCAAGAATGAGCAGAACAAAGGAAGCATAATGGCTGTGAACAGAGAAGGAGATAGGATTCTTTAATTGCTGAATAGGGTTTTTTGGTACCACAGTCACTACAGCTGAACAGTTCCCAGTAGTAAATTAAACAATGGGGCTAACATCTGTATTCTCTTATCTGCTTTCAGATTGCAGGGAATCCACCTGGCTTGCACGAGCGGCTCCCTTTGTCCCGCAGGCACACACAGGGCGTTGGGTATCGCTGCCATGCGAGCAGGGCTCCTCACAACGGCCCTTGGCTGCGTGTTTGCTTTTGATACAGTTGTTCAGGGCACGGTGGGGACAAGGGCAGAGCAAACACGTGGAGCCTGTGCAGTTCAGAAAGCAAATAGGGCTGGGGGCTGCTTGGATGTGGAGCTGCACCAGCATCTGGCTCTTACCGGGGCGGCTCCTCCCAACACGAATCTCTCAGTGTCAGAGGGTTCCTGTGTGCTTTGTGTCTCATAAACACAGACCCTCGTGCTCAGGAGTGCAGAGAGAAGAGCACAAATGTGTGCCAAAAAGCACCATATTCTGTAATGAGAGAGCTACAGTTATGTCAGGCTGTAAGGGGAGAGAGCGAAGGTGATGAGGCTCTGATGTCTTCAGTAACCTCCTGAAATACGTCACCGGTGGAGCCACAGCAGAACCAATTTCTAGCCTGCATCTTCCTCCCGAGGGGCAGCTCCCATCTCTGCTCTGTTACCAGGGACAGGGCCTGGGAATGGCTGGAGCTGAGCCAGGTAGGGTCAGGCTGGAGATCAGGACAAGGTCCCTCCCCCAGAGGGTGGTGGGCACTGACCAGGCTCCCCAGGGAATGGGCACGGCCCCAAGGCTGCCAGAGCTCCAGGAGCCTTTGGACAACGCTCCCAGGGACAGGGTGGGATTGTTGGGGTGTCTGTGGAGGGCCAGGGGCGGCACTGGATGATCCCTGTGGGTCCCTTCCAGCTCAGGATATTCTGTGATTCTACTGCCGTTCATGTGCTATGGAAGAGAGAGAACTTTACATCACTTTCTTTTGCTTCCTCTTTAATCCCCAGGGAGATACATCAATGACCTGTGTCGCAGTGTATATAATAATTTACTGTAACACATCGTTTTCATATGCTGGAGTATGGATGGAGAATTATTTTAGGATACTGAGGAAGTTAAACACGTTTTTTTTCTTCTCCACAAGGGTTTCTTTGGCCCCTGGAGAGGATGCTTCCTGGGTGAAAAATGAGACATTCTTTGGATGTATTTGGGGAATGTTCATTGCAGAGACTCTGTGACTCGCTTATGAATAAGCATGAAAATTAATCTCCTTTTTAAGAGGATATATAGACAAGGAGAAGCTTGAGAGATTATTACATCCTGTTTGAGGACATATCAAGTGAATAGAGCATAATATTATTCATAATGATACATTTCTATCTGACATTAGCATAATATACCTGTATAGAAACTTAAAAATCTATTGCTTCATTAGTGAAGAGCATGTGCATGTTTGCTCTAATGCTTCAAGCTGTCACTTTGGGCTGTGGTTAACAGCACAAATTAGACAGTTGTGGTTTTGACTGAAGGCAGCTGAATGTATTGCTCATCAAGTCTGTTGTATTAATTTGTCTCTCTTTGAGAATCATCCTGGGGTGCAGCCCCCGTTTTGAACCTCAGCCACACAAATGAGCTGTGGGTGGGAAAAGCAGGATGTGCCTCTGTTTGCTGAGGAGGGAAGAGGGGCTCCTTGGCTTCATGAATCAACAGAGGCTTTCTCTTAACTAAACTGAGGATGGGATATCCTAAACTTAGGATAAAAGGCCAGGTTTATGCCTCTGTCTATGAAAAAATAACAAGGATAGCCACAATCTCTGTCTTGTGCTCCATTGTTTGTCACTTCTGGTGGTGTTGTCAGAACAACACAGACAGAAAGGACCAAATTCAGCATTGCTCAAAATGCATTCAGGAAATGTTGAGGCTGTCTTGGGTTTTCTGCTCTCTGTCCTAATAATGAACTGAAATATTAATTAGCATCTCCAGTTCTGCCTTGCTCTCATAATTAAGGGTTTGCATGACTGGGAATCTGCAATTGTTGGGAAAGCAGCCTTTAGAATCCCTTAGGATTACTTTTCCTTTTTAAAATCATAAACAATGTTGGAGTTGACCTACATAGCCTCTGATTTTTCTTTTTTTAACCTAAATTGCTGCAAAGGCTACTAATTACAGCGTACTCAAAAGTAAATTAGCAAGCCATCAGTAAAAATTACATTAAAAGCAACATTATTTCCCATAACATTAATAAGCCCTTTTTGGGTGTGATTTATTTTTGCAACAATTACTGTAAAGTCTCCTGGAAGATGTATTTCTGTGTAGTTAATATAATATACATGTATGCAATTTTCCATTTTAGTGCCTATTGATTGCTTCATTTTTCATCTGTATTAGGCTATTCTTATAATTTCCTCTGGGCTTTCAGGAATGGCAGACATCAAGGGAAAATTGGAGTGGTAGGTCCTGTGGGAAATGCAAAAAAAGCAAATAGATCAGAGTGGAATGGAAAGGACTGAGTTCAAGTGCACTTGCATCATGAGAATTTAAACTGCCTTCCAACCTTTTAGAGATCTGAAAGTATTTTATTGAAGTAACTTTGCTTTTATGTATTTTACTGGGAAATGAATTCTAATTGTGAGCCAAGTCCTTGTGCATGTAAGAGAAGTGTGTCCATTCTGCTCTGTTTGACAATCTCCAAGTTGACAAGGTGAAGATGAATGTTTTTTGCTCTCAGCTGTATTATTTGAAAATCACTTGAAAACTTCAGTTCAAGTTACGGTAGCTCAGGAAGTTTTATCAGAGTAGTCTAGTTCCCAAAATTCAGATTTGCTACTTCAGACGTCCATGGTTGCGAGGCACACTAATCCAAATGTAAGGGAAGGTAAATTCACTGTCATGCAGTACACGTGAGCTGGGAAGCAACTGGCTTAGTTCAAAGCAAGAAAGAATGTGTACAATTAGAGTGAGTCCTGAGGAGGCCGTAAAGGTGATTTAGGGGGCTGGAGCACCTCTGCTGTGGAGACAGGCTGAGGGAATTGGGGCTCCTGGACAGGAGAGGGCTCTGGGGTGACCTCATTGGGGCCTTTCAGTGCCTGAAGGGGCTCTAAGAGAGCTGGAGAGGGACTTTTAAACAGGGCATGGAGGGAAAGGGCAAGAGAGTGGCATCAAACTGGAAGAGAGGAGGTTTAGGTGGGATATTGGGAAGGAATTTTTCCCTGGGAGGGTGGGGAGGCCCAGGCACAGGTTCCCAGAGAAGCTGTGGCTGCCCCTGGATCCCTGGAAGTGTCCAAGGCCAGGCTGGACGGGGCTTGGAGCAGCCGGGGATAGTGGAAGGTGTCCCTGCCTGTGGGAGGTGTCCCTGTCCAGGGTAGGGAGTGGGAGTGGATGATCTGTAAGGTCCCTTCCCACCCAACCCACTCCACGATGCTGTGGGCTGCAGTCGTGGTCCTTGAAGTGAGTTGGTTCCTCTCTGCTGTCACCTCTGAGCCTCCCTGTGGGATGTGCTCTGCTTTCAGTCAGGTGGGGCAGTGTTAATTACAGACCTGAATTTGTCTTCACAGCTCTGAGCGAGATAATTAAATATCGTCTTATTAAACAGCCTGAGTGCTGCAGTATCTGTTTATAATAGTCTGGGATAATGGAGTTAATTTATGTTACACTGGCAGGGGTAGCTATAACTTTGTGCTGGTTTAATGGCTCCTTGTGCTTTTACAACCACTCGACAAAGAGAATCAGGCTCAGGATTTGCCTGCAACTGAGGAGTGCAGGGACAAAAGTGGAGCAAAGCAGCTGACACACAATCTTCCAAGACCACATTATTCTGCTGAAATCGAAGGTGTTGAGCAGGGACATGGATGAGAACTCCCAAACAAACTCGTTAAGAGCTCCAGTTTAATCTCCATCCTAAGCCAGGTCACTAAGTCCAGTCTGTACCTGATAGAGAGAGAAGTGTTATACTGGATGGTTCACCCAAACTATTTTAGGAAATGCCAAAATTTGGGTGAATGAGAGCCAGAGAGAGAAATCCAGTCCATCTGTGTTCACCTGGGCACCTCTGTGAACTTCTTCAGTTTTGTTACGGAAAATAGGTAGATTTTGAAGTGATAAACTGCTCCACTTGTAAGGAATATTAGATTCTCAGAGGTGCCCACAAAGGTGTTATCAGATACCCCATTAGCCTTTTTTGGAGGGATCTGCATACCTGACTGCTTTAACCCACTTTGACAATCCTAGGAGCTGTAACTATTCCATAATGAAGACCTGTGCAAGTTACCTGGAGAAAGACTTGTGCCTTTTTCATGTCATGCACTGCTTTTCTTAGAGCAGAAACACTTCAAAGAGGTGTTTCCTTGTGCACAGTCGATTGGAAGTTCTATTTATGCCCTTCCAGAGAGGTCAGTTTAAAAACTCCCCTGCAGGATTAAACATGGGGTCAAAATGGGATATTGAACAAATAGTACAAAAGATAGAAGTTCAGCTCTTTTCTTCGAATGAATTCAAAACTCTTGATTGAATTCTGTTCTCTGCTTGTGATTTGGCACTCAGTGCTTTCTACCTCTGTTAAAACTCTTCTACTGGCACTTCAAATTCAGGTGGGAGCCTCAGGGCCACTTGTTCCTGCTGTCTTGAGGGGGGGAAAAAAAGACTTCTAGCACTGACACCTTCCAACTGAAAAGGAAGAAATACAATCTTTTTTATTGTGGCCTGATCTTCTGTGCAAGATCCTTTTCTACCTTGATCATCCACAGGCCCTGCAGACTCTCTAGCAGGCTACTACCAGGCCATTTGTCAGAAAGGTTTTATTATGAGATGTTACAGCTTTTGCAAGCTGTTCCTCCAGAGTATTTTGACCTGGTTTGTCGTACCTGTGCAGTCAGCCTGCTGGACTAGTGCGAGGTGCTTTTTATTTGAGGTACAACTTCATCTCCTTGAAGCCTCAGGGTAGTGTCTTTATGTAACCTTTCTGCCATCTGCAAGGATCCTGCTCTTTGCACTTCTGAGGCTTTTTTTTGAGCTCAGTTCAAGTTGTTCTTGATTGCAAGAAGAGTCTTTCCTTTTTGTATTAATGCAAGATGGACCTTGAACTTAAACATAAAGGGATCTGCATGAAGAACTGGATCCTCAGTGCTGGCCAGGGCTGTGTCAAGAGTTGCTCTCCCTGTGGTTCCCTAATTAACTACTTAGAGAAATAGTCATTAGTGATATCGAAAAATCAGTCCTGGCATTGTGCCATTAAATATGGCCTTTACTTGACACACATGGGGGCATTGGGTTCTCCCTGTACGGCTGCATTTTCTGGTCCTGTGTTTCTGTGGTCTCTCTGAGGTCTCTCTGGGGTCTTGTATTTCTCTTTGTAAGGCTTTGGAGATGCTGCTGCTGCTGCTGTGTGTGCAAGAGTGTGTTTGTGCTGAGAACAGGCAGGGGAGACAAGGGGCACCCAGCTCTCTGGACTGTGTCTGTGTACAGAGGATTTCTAACTTCCTCCACCTGAGAACTTGTTCTTCATCCAGGTCCACGTGTGTTAAGGGCAAGTTCATACAAAATACCACGTGTCCTCGAGAAGAGAGATCTTCCCAGCTGAGTCTGGGGGCGTGAAGCACTGTAGAACACAATTCCTGTGTACCAGCTCTGAAATCCTGATCAAACCCCAGAAATCCTCCCTCCTTGAGCTCGCTGTGCCACACGTGATGTGGATGGCAACAACCCTTTTGGCTTCTCTGACTCTCCAAATGTTCTCCACTCCTGCTGCACGAATGTGCTGGTGCTGGCTGCACAACCCTGGCTTCTGTTCCCTGGTGTGTCATCCTGTCCCTGCCTTTGGTGGGCATGAGGAGCTTCCCGAGTTCACTTACTGTGTCATTTTCAAGCAAGTCTCCCCGAGAATTGCACACGTGTCCTGTTTGCTATTTTTTTTGGGTGTGATACAAGCAAAGAAGGGATTTCTGCTGGGAAGGAGATAAGCTCAGAAGACCTGAGGATGAGAAAATCTAATTACCATTCTGCTATTGCTCAACATAACCTGTTTAACTTTCAGTCCCTTCCTCAAAGGTGACTACAAGTAAGAACCATGAGTTTGGTTACTCAACTGAAGCAACTGTGGCTATCAAAGCCTGTCTGGCATCTTTATAGGCTACTGTTCTGTTTTGAAGAAGGAAAATAAAAATTTTCTAAAAATGTAATATGTAGGACAAAATTGCTTAAGTAAATTTGCTGAGATGAGGCTTGGAGTGTTTCAGTGATGAGTTTGGAAGGAGAACCAAAGAGGAGGGTAAGACACAGAAATCTGAGTAGGCAAACTGTGTCTTGTCTGAGCTGATGCTGCTCTCAGGAGTGCCAAGACTTTCCCTTAGCATATGAGAAGTTTTATAAGGACACAGGCTGAGGCAAAAAGCAGCGCAATTCAAAGATCATCCATCTCTTCCAGCAATAATAATTTCTTAGCTTTTATCTCTCTGTGAATCTAAAAGCACTTACAAAGGAATTGGTATAAATTTTCCCCATTAGCCTGTCGTCACCTAAGAGCTGAACTAGAAATGGAACTGGAGTGCTGGGCTGTCAGCCTGGTGAGCCACTGGTGTGGGGGTCTTTGCCAGGCTGTGACAGACACGCGGCCCTGGGCTCTGGGGGTGGTGTTGCTGTCACCTCTGCCACTTCTGGGACCTCGGGCCATTCCAGAGCTGCTGCGTTTGCAGCACTGATCCCAATTCTCTGCCCCTTGCTCATGACACACTGCCAGGGAGCGCAGGGGAGCACGGCAGCTCTGGAGCTTTCCAGCCAGTTTGCTCATTTTTTTTGGACTGGGGAAACGAGTGAGGAAGGCAGGGTTTGCATGACAAGGCTTTTGCTTTCTTGTGTCTGTGTCCATTGCCTCGGGAGAGCAGAGCAGCCTGGGATGTGATTGTCTCAGTAGTGTTATTGCCTTCCAGTGGTGCTGAGTGGAAACATCTAGGGGTTTTTTTAATTACTATTTTTGTAATTTTTTTTTTTTTTAAGTCTCCTGAGTCTGTTGTTATAAAATGAATTCCTGTTAGAGGTCCTAAATGTATTCAGGAAGTCTATAAGGGAACCCTGGTAGCTACTCCTGTGTGTCTGAGGCGTAGGCTGGTTGTTCCTGAAGCAACAGAATATGACAGTCAGAGAAGCCAGTTAAAAACAAGGGATTTCAGTACATGAGCCAGTGTTCCAGTGACTACAGGCTGATTAGCTCGTCTCATCTGCTGGATCAAATTACTTACCTGTGAAAATCATTTCTGAGTCCCCCAAACAGGTTCTGATGTTATCACTGGGTTTAGGCAATTTGAAATCCTCACAGTAATCATGAAGAAGTAGGTGTTCTGTCTTTACCCAAGGAGCAGATAAAGCCTTCCCCTGGCTATGTGCAATAATATAAATGTGTGTCATATCTGGTTTCTTTTTACATTTCCTTATTCCTGTTGACAACAAGAGTCAGATGTATGAGATATGCTTAATCTGGAAAAGAGTGTCAGCAGTATTAGTTTTTTCTCTGCTTTCATATTTCCTGCCCTTTTAATACTCAAAGCTGCTGATCTTATTTCTCCTGGCCATACTTCTCTATGTACTGTTTTTCCTATTTCTCTTTCTCTGACTTTGGGCGACTCACTGTGTATAACTGTGGATAAACTTGGTTCTTTCAGAAGGAAAAGAAACTACAATAATAAATGGAGCCTGGTAGGTGGCGTGAAGGTGGAAATGAAGTTGTCATGTCTGTGACTCTAGGGCACTTTGTGGAAGGTCTGTGTTTATTTTAGAAGTGTCTTGGTTACTGCTGGCTTGCTTCTTCCATGCTTAAAAAAAACATACTAAGACTTTTCATGCAGTAAACAGAAGGGTGGCACTTTAGGGCTTTAAACAGAGATTGTGGAAGAGAAACCACTTTTTCACACTGAAAACATTGCATATTGATGATAAATAATAATGATAATAGATATTTCCTCATGAGAAATAACAGTTGAGATCACAATACTTTAGTACTTGTGAGAGGAAAAACCTGTAATTTGAAATGTTGCATTGAAATTTTCCGTCTACATTTAGTGCAAGAGCCTCAATTTCCAGGTTGCTGGTTAGCAGAAGGCAGGGATAACACCATCTCTGCTCCTGGAATTTATTCCTCTCTGTGCTGTTTCGGGTAAATCTCATGTGTGAGTCCATTCCTCAAATAGGTGTCAACCAAACAACTTCCTCAGATCTGCCTTTGTAGCAGGTTGTGAAAGGGTGCAGGAACCTTTGCCGGGGTTGGGAAATGGGAATTGCAGTAGTGGAGATGTTGGTTGCCTGACCAGGGTTTGAACCTTGCTAGTCTGTCTCCATGGTGATGCTCTGAGATGTGGCTCAGAAAGCTTTGGCAGTGGGTTGTGTTCTGGGAGGTCAAATTGAAGCTGACAGCCAAGCCATGAGCCTGGGAGAGGCTGGGGTAGGGAATGGGGGTTACTTCCAGTGGAAATGGGTCTTCCAGTTTGGGCTAATGCTTGGCAGTGTTGTCAGGCAATTACAGGGAGGTCAGGGCCCAGCTCCTGCTGGGGAAGGACTCTGGTCAGGAGCAGAAAGCAGATCTTGCTATGGTTCGGTGGAAGGAACTGGAACTTGTATCTCTGGGAAGAAGAGAAGTCTCCATTGCAGGTGGGCTGACCGTTGTCTAAAGCCATGAGACAAAGCCAGAGGTGCCCTAAAAGAGCAGCCCCAGGGGGGTGTGTAGGACCCCCAGTTCAGCTGTTTCACTTGGGCAGGCTGAGCCACAGCTCCCAGAGCAGTGAGGGAGAGAGAGGAGTGCTCCAGGCTCACTGCTGGACCTGGAGGGCTTTTAGCCCACTGGCCCAGACTGCAGTGCCACAGAACCACCACCCACTTCACCCCTTCCACCACTGCTTGCATGTTCTCCTGGCCTTGGGAATGAACCAACAGGAAAAACAGGAATTTGGGGTTTTCCTCTCTGAAACTCTCCTCTGTTTTGCCGTGCTGAAGCTGGTACTTAGGAATTGAAACCATGATGAATTAGAGACACCCACTTCTCTTGAGGGCTGAGCTGTTTGTTTCTGAATGGATGGGGCAAGATGGATTTTTGGGCAGAACTTTCCATTGTAGTGGTTTATAATGAAGCAGAACTCCATATTCACATAAGGAAAAGGAACTAGAGAAGTTTTGACAGTGGTATTTTGTTTGAGAACTAATTTTTCATGTTAATTACACATCTGCAGAGCAAATCTTATATATGGCACTTGGTGTTACAGATGGCACAGGCTGGCCCCTGAGATCCCTGGTTTGAATCATTGCCCTCTGTAATATACTGTGAGCCAGCCATGTGTGATATTCTTGACAAGGATAAACCCAGCTGGCTCATAGTAGCAGAAACCAACATTTATTTCAGTCAGCTATTGAGTGATAGTCCTTTCAGTGTTGTTCTTGTTGCCAAGTTTGCTTTCCAAACCCCCTAAGGACATTGCTGGATATTGTTGGGAGCAGTGATTTTTCACACTCCTGCTTTTTGCCACCATCTCACCCTTACCTTTACTTTCTGAGTGTAAAACTGTTTTCTTCATCATTTAGCAAGAACATCTTGAATGAATTCATATGGTAAAATAAATCTGGGAAGCTCTTCCTGTCTGTGCTGGAGAAAGCTGCATTCCAGAGGTCGTGGGATGAGTATGTGAAAGGGAGAGTATTTTGGTGCATGTGATATGTTGGGGTTTTTTTAAAACAACTTAGCAAAGTACATGAACAAGAATGTGGAATTTCAGCTCCTGAGAACTGGAAACTGAAATGGCTCCAGGATCTGTGGGTCAGGAGGAACACTTGGTGAACTTCTGCATCAAACAGATACTTCCCTAGTGCTGCATGGTGCTTTTCACACAGTGCAGGAGAACCAAAAGTGTGCAGGGGCTCTGAGGAGAAATCAGAGTGGGGTGAAGGGTGGGGGAGTCACCTGATGTTGGCAGTGAAATGCCAGACCAGTGGCACTGACCTTGAGAGTCTGGCAGCATGGCCTGGTCTGGGCCAGAGGGCACTTCAGACCCCCCGTGGGAGCTTTACACAGGGCTCTTCTCTCTTCTCACCTTCTTAGCACATTGATCTTACTGCAGGTGTCTACCCAAAATACTACAAACCTGAGAAAAAGGCTTTTTACAGTAACACTGAGACATATCTCTTTTTAAAAGGAGTTTATTTCTTGAAGCAGGATACTTAAATATGTAGGTAACAGTAAAATAAAGAAATTGTACATATATCAAGCTTGATCTGCCTATGAGCTTGTTGAATATAGGCTTTGTTTTTTGAACATGAAAACATCCGTACATTAAAGTTACCTTAGTTTGAGTTTGTTGTTTCTCCCTTCTGTTATTGCCTGGATTTTTGTTTCCTTTACTGACACTCAGTGTCTCATTCATTCATTCATTCTCGTTCAACCCTCCTGATCTGTGGGTACATTTAGATTTTATTGTGCATGCAGAATTCCTGGTTATTGCATTTGAAACACATCCTGGATGGAGCCATTGGAAATGTAAACCAGGTGCTGAAAGCTGAAATGTGGATGGAATGTGTGAGGAGTCCCTGAGCCCAGGGCCATAAATCCACTCCCAAAGAGAAAGGAACAGGATTGCATCGGTTATTTCTGCACATCCCAGGCTCCCTTCCATCTGCAGAAGAGCTGCAGGGGACAGGACAGGCAGGATGATTTCCACTTTATCCTTCTTTCCCGTTGGCTAAGTCCTTGCTGTTTTCTTGAGCTCTCCAGGAGCTCCTGTGTGTAAAGCTGATGTTGTCTGACAGCCCCAGGAAAACTCTGCACTGGAAATATTCCTTACCCAGAGGGGAACACTGGGGCTTGGAACAGAAAGTGGGAGGGCAACTGGATCTGTGTTGAGCTCGTCAGACAACCAGCCCTGCCACCTCTGTCCACAGACAGCTGCTGTGGCTGCTTGGCCAGTCCTGTGCTGCACCTCCAGTGCTGGGTGCAAGGTGCAGGTCTGAGTGCCAGAATCCAACTTGCTCCACTGGGCTGTGCTTCTCTAGCAAATGTTTGTGTGGGTGCACCCAAAATAAATCACGTTCTGGTCACTGTGAAGCTACTGGAATTGAGAAGATGGCCAGAGAGGAGCAGCTGGGAAATGAACAGGAGCTTTTGGGGGGTTTGATTAATAAAGAAAATCACTGGAAGATGTGGAGGGTGACAAAGAGGAATGCAACGCAATCCATTATAAATGTTTGAAGAACAATATTCAAGACAGGAGTGAGTTGAAATTAGAGAGGTATGAAATAAATGCAAGGAGGAGGCAGTGTCTGACAGTGAGATGTTTCAGGCTGTCCTCAGAGGGACACCTGACCAATGGCTTGCCTAAAAACTAAACCACAGAGGCAAGGAATGACACCTGGAGCAGGCAATGCTTTGTGGTGAGGCAGAGGAGATGGAGTGACTTAGTCACGTCAGGACTCAGTGCTGATAGCATGGCTGGTGCTCTGATGTTTTAAAGTTGAGGCATCATAAATGGGCACAAGATAATTGAGCAGTTGAGTGCATAGATCTTGTGGAAGGGGACAGCTGGAAACTGTCAGTCCTGAGAATCCTGGAAAAACAAGTATTGCTATCAGTACAGCTTCTAATTTCATCCTGAATTAAAGAAATGCACTTTTGTGGTGTAAAATGGATTTTTAATTTTGAATTAGATAGCTATGATTGTGTGGTAGAGCTGTCCCAGTTGCTGCAGCTGAGGGAGGTGTGTGAGAAGTCCCCAAAACCATCCCCAAACCCCTGTGTCCAGGTCTGCAGCAGGATAGGACTAAAAACCACTTGTGTCTGCTCAGCACACTGTATAAAACCCATCTTTTTAGGGCCACTCAAACAACTTCAGCATGCAAACCAGTAGGATTGCCAGGATTGCAACAGAGTTATCTGGCAGTGTGTAACTTCCCTCCAGGCTTCTCTGCTTCTGGATGGGGAATAAGGGCTCCTGCTGCCCTGCAGAGCCACATCTCTGCACTTCCCTCCTTCAGTTACCTCCTCTGAGTTAATTCCAGGCAGCCTACAATGAAATGGAGAAACACAGATCTGTGTGATAGGTCTCTATATTACAATGTTTCTCAGTTGTCCAAAATCCTCTGCAGGAGCACATCCCAGCAGATCTATATAACTGTCTCCTGTATTTAGTATAAATTCAATATTGCCAGCAAGAAAGATCACTTACAGTACTCACATTGTATTTTACTTTTAGTGAAGCCATTACTGGAGTCGTGTCTTTCATTTATATTAACATGTTGTTAACTGTAAGCTAATAAAGGTGTAAAATGCACAAAATCAATTACGTACAGATTTAAGGAGTGGACATAAAGGAAATTTTCTGATTTACCTTCCCATTTGTTGAATATAGACCTTGCATTACTTTGAACATGAAAGGAATCAATTGACTCTGTTTAATTCTGTTAATTAATTTCTATTATTGTTTTCCTTGCCTCTTTACTTCCGTTTAAAACTACCTGGATCCCAGTTAGAAAATTCCCGGAAGTCGTAACAATTTCAAATTAGAAGGTTTATTTAAAAATATCATTTGGGCTCTAAGAGCTTATTACTTAAAAACTATGTTCCAAGACAATCTTCAACTTTGCAGAAGGATTTAAATTTTTTAAAAATATTTTTACATCTGTTTTTCATTAAGTTTTCTTTGCTTTTTTATTAATTTGTAACTTGAGAAGTGTAGAAAACATCTTTCTCAATAGAGAGAACTTTTCAAACATGCCCAAGCCTATGGTTTGGTCTTTTATCAAGGCAAAAGCCTATCAACTTATTTTTTTCAGTATTTTGTACAAAATATTGAGAGCTCTTTATATAAATGCTAATCAAATTAGATGTGGTAGGAATACAGTTTTTTCTGCACTGTCTAGTTGTGAACCAGATTTCCATAATGTGTTTTTGATGTCAAAAGCTGCTGCTGAACTCCAGAACCTCAGGATTGTAAAGAGCAGCAACCACAAAGCTTTTGGCAAATACTTGCTGTTTGGGTTGGGTTTTGTACTGGCCATGAACACTGCACAAATTCGGTGATTTTAATGACAAAATAAGTTTAAATGAGTCAATAAATGATCTGGAGATCAGCCCTACGTGTAGGTCAGGTGTGAGGAGGTGCTGCTGGTTTAGGTGTAACTGGAGCAGGCCGGGCTGTGCTGCTGGGTGGGGAATTAGCTGTTAGCAATTACACAGAACTAATGAGCAGAGCTTGGCCCGTTTGGGCTCCTGGAGCTTTTATCCCTTCAGTCCAAGGGACGCCCTGTGTCTTCCTGTGTGAGTGCTCACTTTGTAGGAGCCTTGCTGTGCTACTCCTGATGTGAAGTTTGCCATGTTTGGGCCCAGGCTCTGCTCCGCGGGGCCCAGCAGTGGCACCAGAGGAACGGGCAGGGACTGATCCCAGGGAGTTCCAGCTGGACTGGAGGAAGAACCTCTTCCCTGGGCTGTGACCCAGCCCTGAGCAGGCTGCCCAGGGAGGGCTGGAGTCTCCCTCCCTGGGGATATTCCAGAGCCCTCTGGACACAATCCTGTGCCCTGTGCTCTGGGATGGCCCCGCCTGAGCAGGGAGGTGGCACCAGAGGAGCCTCTGTGGCCCCTTCCAGCCTGACCCATTCTGTGGCATTTCTTTCAGATTCCTGGCCAGAATAATTTTGTGTCTCCCCAGAAGAAGCCCCTTGGCCCCAGTGGAAGGAGCAGTGCTCTGTTGGGTGAGCAGAGCTGGACACTGTCCCAGTTATCCACTCTTAAGGGCTGTGTAGCCTTTTGTGTACGCAAGGTGTGGAGTGAGGGCCAGGCCGGTGGGGCTGGGAGCTGTCAGGAGCCTTTTCATAAAATCCTTGACAACCTGGATCTCTAAATCATTGAATATTCTGCCCCAGTCTCAGAGCACCTGTGCAACGGCTGAATTTAGGATGTGAACTCTTGGTTCCACAGGCTTCACTAGTACTTGTAAGTGTGGAATTTAGTAAATACTTCCATGATGAGTTAGGGGTTTGGAAACTGGGAATGTCGCACAGTATAGCGTTGAACCTCCAAGACAGCTGACAATCCTAAAGCACATGAGGGTTGATTTTTACAACTAAAACCTCAAGTGCTCATGAATAATGCATGTGGTCAAATCAGTTAATCACAGAAGGAAAATGGGCTGTATGCTACCCTTTCATGTTCACTGTTGGGAAACAGGAGGGGAAGAGGCCACTTCTGTTCATTCTTTGAGAGGAACAAGCAGCAACAGCAGCTGGAGTTGGCTGGGGCAAGGCTTGTGCTGTGAGATCACTCTGGACAACAGAATTCGTTATGGATCAAAGTTGTAAAGTTGTCATGTGACCTATGGTTGTGTCACCGAGCGTTTGCAAATGTGCCTCTAAATGCTCATCATCTAATGAGACAGAATAAAGAGTAATTCTTTAGGGAAGGAATTGAATGAATGGAAAATGCCACATGACTCAATTCACAGTACTTGGCCAGAAAAATAGGGGTTTCTAAAAAGCACTGGGTGTGTGTGTGGGGTTGTGTGTGTGTGTGTGTGTGTGTGTGTATTGGTGGGCTTAGGTGGGATGTGCCATGCCTGGATTTTTATGTCCCCTGGGGCTCTGTACTGATTGAACTCTTTAGGTGTTACAATGGAAACAGATTTAAGTGGGGAGGTTGTGCATGGTTTGGGGTTTATTTTGTATTTTTGGTTTTAGAAACTAAGTGGATTTTGGGGGCTTCCTTCTGGGAATAATTTTCTATGTAGATCTTCTTTAAGCTGTAGCTGCTCTTGGGGCCGGCTGAAACTGAGGAACCCTGCAGCTGTGAATGTTGTCTCCCATTACAGCTGGAGGCAGTGAAGTCTTTAGGGATAAGAAAAAACCCACCAGGCCCTTGCGGCATCTTATAAAAGCAGGCTTTAAGTGACTTTCTCAGTTTTTGACTAGAAGTCCCTTGGCACAGCACAGAGTTGTCATGGATACTCCAACTCTAGGACACTAAAGCCCATCATTTGTTACATTTATGAAATCTTCAACACTTTTCAATCTGCTCTCAGAACCATTGCAAGCCTACATCAAAGCAGATGGTGCAGAGCTGCAGGAATAACCTCTTTACCCCCTCGGGCTTGGAGAGGGCTCTGCTGCTCAAAAAGCTCCAACAGTGCCAACAAAGTCATCACCCGAGCACCACTGGGGCACTCTTTAATGTAAATAAAGGTACAATTTGTCATGGTTTTGAGGAGAGATCCCTTACAGCTATAGGTGTGGGGCTGCCTTTTCCAGCCCAAAACCTTCTGTGCTCTGTTAATCGAGGTGGGAACTATTTTGGATACATGACATCAGGTGGTGAGCGCAGACCTGCTGACCCAGAGCTCTTTGGTGGATTTTGGAAGTTGGGCCATGTGCTGGGATAAAAGGCTGACTGGATTATTTCTTTTATTGTAATGACATGGGGAGAAATTTTTGTCATGTTCAAGTTGCAAACTGGGAGAGCATAAGGAAAAGTTGAAAATAAGAGCCATTATTAACCTACCCTGGCTTTGGTGTGGGTCTGGATTTCACAGTCTGTCAGGCTGTACCCTATTTCCCTGTTTAATTGCCAATTAGTGAAGTAGATCTGTGTACTTCTTTAGGATTAATTTCAACTAGGTGCTGACAGATCACAAGGAGGAGCCAGGTGAATAGAGGATGGGTCTTGAAAGGCAGCTTCTGCCACGTTTCCTTAAATATTCCTTCAAGGAGCTGGCAGCAACAACAATATCTGTGTTATTGCTTTATTGAGCAGATGTAGGGAAACAAATACTTTTCTTTTTTTTTTTTTTTAAACTTAGCTTTGGGGCCTGGTTCTAGTAAATTATTTAAATTGACGTAAATGAGTAACCTGTCAAGTGCTCCAGTATTCACATGATTCCCTCTTTTAATGCTAAAAATAATTAATTGTAACTTCTGTGGAGAATAGCACTGGTGCTTCCTTGGCTTGAATGAGGCAGGCAGCCAGGGAAGGGCTGAGTGAAAAACCAGAGCTGATAATGATACGGGCTCCCGGCTGCAGCAGTGGGGGTGATAACTGTGATCAACAGTGCTCTTCCCTTCCCCAAGCACTGTCTGCCCCTCCATGGAGAGATCCAGCCTTGCCCCTCCTGGACGGCTCAGGAGGCATCTCCAGCCGCCAGGAACTCCTTGGTTGCCCATCTGGAGCCGGAGCAGGCCGTGGGCAGCTGCTAAGGCAGGTGACACTCAGGGGTTCAGCCCCGTCCCAGCAGCCGGGACACGCCGCGGGGTTTGTGCAGGGCCAGAGCAGCGTGTGAGGGCTCTCCCTGCTGCAGAGCTGGTCCTGAGCTGGGCAGGGTGATGCTGCTGTGGAAGGAAGGAGAGCAGAGGGGATGAATGGGTTCCCGATGAAAGCACGAACCAGCCCACCCTGCCTGGCCCCGAGCCAGCACTGGAGGCACAGAGGCTGCGACCCTTCAGTCCCTCTGTGCTCACTGCTGGCCAGGGAATCCAGGGACAGCCAGGGAATCCAGGGACACCGTGTGCTGCAGAAAACACTGAGAACAAATGCAGCTTTCGCAGAGCTGTGCAGGGAGGTCTTATCCAGGGCCTATGAGAGATGATAAATTTTTTTGAATCCTTGCTTAGGGCCCGTACTCTGTACACGCAGTGCAGGTTTGCAGGAGCACTCCCTTAGTTCTGGCTTTGCCCCGTTTTCCAGCTGTTCATGGTGTTATAGTCTACCCTTTTTTTCACCTCTTATGCAGAATATTTTTCTGATCTATTTCTTTCAAGTGAAGCAACAATATAATATTAGAGCGGATTAAACAGGGGGGAAGCCTTCCCTTTCCAAAAAAAATCTTGGTGGTTTTAAACTGTAAGTGCAGGGATAAACACAGGAAGTTAGCATTTCTTTGGATCAATGACTGAATTGAAATTGGATGAATCATTGATTTTTTTTTTTTTTTTTTTTTGTGTGTGGCAGAGATGCACTAAATTGCATCGAGGAATGCATCTGTGCCATAACTTAGGAGTAATGGGTTTGTGTAGGTGCTTATGGAAAATGCTCTGTGTTATTCAGGATGAGAGTAATAAACACTGAAAGCCATGCTGGAGAGATGACAGACCTGTAAAAAGAGCAGGGGTTATCTATAGGCCCTGCTATAAACCTGCTCTGGTGTTTGGTGAGGTTTGTAGGGGTAGAACAGTGTTGCTTTCAGAGGGATTCAGGTTCTTAAGGACTTGGTGCAGATATTGTCAGTGTCCATGGGAATAAACCAGTGCAAAGATGCAATGCCCTTTTGTAAAGCAAGAGGAAACTTTCTAACAACAGTAACTTCTATGAAATAGTTGTGTGGTTTGAGACGTTGAGGGGCTGCAGCTTTTTTTTTTTAATTATTATTTTTGAATATCCAGGAGAAACTGTAAAACCATCCTTGTGATGGGGATGGAAAAGTGATTATGGGAACTCTACAGTTCAGTGGATTTCCAGTCATTAACTTCAGCCTCAGGAACACTAACCTTGCAAGGAGAGTAAATCAAAAATGCTTGAAAGGTTTAGATACATTGAAGGCAACACCCACCTTCTGCATAGTTAAAACATCAGAAAGGAAAGAGCCCTGGATAATGATGAAGTTTAGAAACTCAAGAAATTATAGAGGTCACTTCAGATCCCATGGCCCCTGAGCAAAACCATTTCAAGGCATTTTGCTTTTCTGACCTTCTTTCTATGTATTTGAAAGCCACAGCTTTTTACCTAAAGTGCTCTAAAGAAGATTAAACAGCTTTTTAACATCTGCTGTGTTCATAGTGTGTAGGAAGAGCACTCCGTTGCAAGATAGATGGGTTTTTACTTGATTTGCAAAAGGTGTTTAAACATACTTTGATTTATGTTTTTGCATTCTGTTGTACTCTGAAAAGGGGCAAAGAAATACCTTGCTTTAATTTGGTGTTTTTCATTCAAAAGGGAATAAATGCTTTAAAAACAAAGCACACCCACACCTAGAGGTCAGTTCTCTTGCAGCTGTAACAAGCAGCATCTGTTTCACAGCAAGTGGTGGCTGTGCGTAATGAGGTGGTACAGGAATACAGAGGGAACCTGGGAGAAGATGGAGGATAAAAATACTGACTCTTTGATCAGTTATAAGAGCAACTAATATTGAACAATTGTGTGACAAGTGAAAGATTTGGCAAAGGTGGTGTAAGAAATCTGCCTTATTTTATATGATAAAGTATCTCTACGATTTTGCGGGGTCACGTCTTGCCTGCTGTGGTTAATCAGAGAGGCCCTTGGCTCAGGACAGAGCTACTCAGGGTGGAGAGGGCTCTCAGGACATCAGGATGTGGCATGTCCATGTTTATCTCCATGTGGCCACTGGGTCTGGCTCATCCCAGCCTGGACTGGGACCACCGAACTGTGACAGGTCTTTGAACTGGAAAGGAGAGTGAAGTGGTGCCTGGACCAGGGGCCTGAGGGAGGACCGCAGATCTCTGGAGGTCCAGGCTGCCTCAGGGGCTCAGGGAAAGACTCCTGGAGCCAGCTGGTGGTTCAGGTGAGGGGTCTGCATCTGAGCACACCTCTGGGGCCCCGGGTCCTCCGTGCAGCACTCCTCTCTGCACCAGGGCATCTCGGAGTCATGAATACCCTGTACTGAGGTGATGGCTGCTTCCCGAGAACTCTCAGTAGAGACTTCTCGTGGAGAAGGTCTCATTGAGACACAGCTGCATCTCGGACCTGGGGAAATTGGAAGTACCCAGAGTCTGTTCGTTGTTTACAAGACCACGTCCCTGGAGAAAGTGCCACACACAGGGCAGGTGAGAAGGACTGAGAAGAGTCCAGAGCTGCAATTCTCAGTGTTTTATTTTCATTTTTTCCCGCTGTTCTCATTTTCCCTTTATTTTTGGTTCTTCCTGTGACCTCAGTCTGTAGAAAGTGTCTGGCTGCTCATAACACTTGGAGTCCTCCTGGAAGCTCCCTGCACTGCCAGATGATCCCCATCCTGGAAGTCTCCCCTAAAGCAGAGCTCCCAGCACACAGTGTTGACCTGTGGGTGTGGCTGTGGCTCAGACCCAGGGGAGCAGGGGGGCTGCCTTGCCAGCAGCAGTTTCTAGCCTTAGGTGTTTTGGGTTTTTTTCTCTCCAGGGTTTCTCATTCCTGAATATCTGAATTCAGGGCTGTACTCCATCTGTAAATCCCCCAGGGATCACGCCATAGGACAGAACAGCAGCAGTGGTGGCAGGGAAATGGTGTTTGCACTACTCTGGTGCTGCCCACTGCAGCCAGTGATGCATTGCCCTCCACTCAGCCATTCCTTGATGTTCCCATAAATTCCCTCTTGGGGTTTATACCCCAGGAATCCAGGCTTTCTGCTTGGAATAGCTGCACAGGCAGATCTCTAGAAACTCCTTTGGAGAAGTAACTGTGGATTTTTGAACTTGAGATGAAAAGCCGGATGCTGAATCTCTTATTTATCAGAACTTGATGTTAATAAGGGATGGAGCTGAGCAGAGGAAGCAGAGATTCAGCCTCAGGTTTCTGGGGTTCAGATTTGCTGCTGCCTGATATACATTGCCTTGTATGAGTTAATTAGCCTTATAGAGGACCAGTTTTTCTTCATTTTATGTTTACATGCTTTGCTCAGAGCTTGCCTCTCCTGGGATGAAGGAATTTCACATTGTCAGTTTATTCCAGTGATGAGTCTAAAACTGAAATTGAGCAGAGCCTCTTTGATGTCTGGGCTCTGATAAAAACATCTGTAACTTCCAGCTGTGGTTCTCTGGGCAGTTATCTACAAGTAGAGGATGCTTCTGGTGAGGAGCAGAAGGCTGTGCCTGGATGCTTGTGCATCCCACAGTGTCTGGGATGGGTTTCACACGTGGTTGGATGGGATTTTGAGTGCAGGCCTGGACATCCTGGAACATTCCATGGTGAACTTATTGCAGCCTTTCAGTACCTGAGAGAGGCCTACAAAAAAGATGGAGAGGGACTTTTTACAAGGGCCTGGAGGGACAGGACAAGGGGGACTGGCTTCCTCTGACAGGGCAGAGTTAGATGGGATATTGGGAAGGAATTCCTCCCTGTGAGGGTGGGGAGGCCCTGGCACAGGGTGCCCAGAGAAGCTGTGGCTGCCTCTGGATCCCTGGAAGCGTTCCAGGCCAGGTTGGATGGGGCTTGGAGCACCCTGGGATCGTGGAAGGTGTCCCTGCCCATGGCAGGGAGTGGAATGGGATGAGCTTTGAGGTCCCCTCCACCCCAAACCATTCTGGGATTCTCTGATTCTTATTGTGGGAGCCAGCAGGGCTGATCTTGTTTCCCTCACCTCTGTCTAATGAATTTTGTGCATTGGGGTTTGATGTGCTTTGTCCCAGGGACAAAGCTTTCATAGCTCAGCACATTTGCTGAGATCTCCACTGCTCTCTCAGTGAAGAGATTAGTTGAGGAAATAAGTTTTGCTCCCTTGGGAACGGTGGTGCATTGCCAGTTTATAAATACACAGATGCCATCACTAGAAAAAAAAAATCAAAATATTGTATCAAGCTGTGATGTCCAAAACATTGTTTTATATTCTAAAAGACTCTTTGATATTGAAGACTTAGATGTCACAAAAGGGAATGTGTATGATTTAATTTTTTACAAGGCTACAGCTAAAGAGAGTGATAAAATTCTAACGGTGCTGCTGGTTTAGGGTATTTGCAGGGAAAACCAAACATCTTCCTAAAGTAAACTTCATGCTGTATTTTCTGGAGTAGGCAAGTCACAGTATAACAATTGTCACAAGAGGGGAAATAGGAATATAACCAACCCTGTGTAGCCTCAAACCAGCCTTTGTAAGTGCACATCATCTCCTTGTGCTTCAGCTCTTAGCTTGAGTGTCCCAGATGATTTGAATTCTTATGTTGAGTTGGAGGAGAGTGAAGCTGCCAGATATTTTATTGTAGCTTTGTGTTTGTCACATGAGATGTTTGGCTCAGAGAAATCGATTCCACGCTCTTGTTTTAACTTGAAAAAGGAAAAATGTGCAGCGCTGGGAGTGCCATGAGTAGGCTCCAGTTATTTCATGCCTGACTTTTCTTTCACATTGCAGTGCATTGCAGTGCAGCCACAGCTTTTTGCAGCTCTCCCTGAAACTCTCTGGGAGGTTGGGCTGTTGGTGCATGAGATGTCACGTTGCCCTGTGGTCTTTGGGACCTTGTCCCCTTCACTTCTGCTTCCTTCTCACACAGAACTAGGGCACTGCTAAGTTGTTTCTGGCACTGCTGTATCAGGTTCCCTTGTTCACCTCATTTTTCTCTGAACTTAGGGGGAAAAAGATAATTTGCATTAATCAGCAAGAACTGATGCAAAAGCCCAGTGTTGAGGTGTGAAAAAATGCAGCTGTGGTGTGAACTTGCGCTTGATTGCAGAGCAGTGATGGATTTCACAGCCCCTGCCCCGTGTTTGAGCTGTCACTGCTCCAGTCAGGGGAACCAGGTCCCTGCTGTCCCTCTGGCATGGGGTTGGCTGCTTTGAGCTTTATTGCCTTTCTGCTCTGCCTGCGTGCAGCCCCAGCACTGCAGAGACCCCTGTCTGTGGCGGCTGGCCCCGGCTGTTGTGTGTCCCCAGGCTCTCAGCACTGACCACGGCTCTGCAGTGCCGCCGCACCGTGTCCCACAGTGCTGCTGTTTGTCCCCAGCCCCCAGGGACAGCCTCCAGCTCAGCCTCCAGCTCAGCCGTCCCTCACTGGCACAAAAAGCTTTAGCACCCCAGGGCTGGGCCCTGCTGCTCCCTCCTGCTCCTCCGCACCCAGGGGAACAAGCCCAGCCTCCCCTTGCAGCCACAATTTAACATTCTCTCTCAGGATGCTCATCAGTAAACGCAGCCTGGGGGGGAGAGAAAGCAGCTTTCTCTGTCTCACATTTTTAGAAGCTCTAAATAGTACAATAAACTTAAACTTCCCTGGAAAGCACTTTGTGCAATCTGAGCATTTTTCACCCTAATTTGTCATCTCTGTAAAGTATCCTTTTTTCTTACAGATTTATTGTTTTTCTTTGCCCTGAAGCCTGTCAGTATCACTTTTAAAAATGTATATATAATAAGGGACTTGGCAATTAAATAAACAGAAAAAACCCACCCAGAAAATGCTTTGGAATTTGGTTATTCAAATAATTGCCTTGTCCCTGTGGAGTATCTTCAACTGAGACAAATAAAATCTCTCAGGTTTGATTCCTTCCAGTACCTGAAGGCTCCTACAGGAAAGATGGAGAGAGACTATTTACAAGAGCCTGGAGGGACAGGACACAGGGAATGGCTTCCCACTGCCAGAGGGCAGGGTTAATGGGATATGGAGAGGAATTTCTTCCCTGTGAGGGTGGGGAGGCCCTGGCACAGGGTGCCCAGAGAAGCTGTGGCTGCCCCCGGATCCCTGGCAGTGTCCAAGGCCAGGCTGGACAGAGCTTGGAGCAGCCTGGGACAGTGGGAGGTGTCCCTGCCATGGCAGGGGTGGCACTGGGTGGGCTTTGAGGTCCCTTCCATCCCAAACTGTTCTGTGATCTGGGGATGAAGCCCCTTGGGGAAGGGTTTAGGTGAGGAGGGGGAAGGAGGGACTGGATGTGGTGTCAGGGGTCTGGATTCTCTTGCTATTGCTGTAGGATGCTGGGGAGACCTCAGCACATTGCACAGAAATGATCTGATCCGCTTTGTTGGATTTGCTGATGTTGTGGGCACGATCCCTTAATAAGAGTGATGATGTGAGCTGGTTTAATAGGTAATTAACCCTGCTGAGCCAGGAGAGGGGGCTTCCCGTGCAGTGCAGTGCTCTGGGGCAGAAGGAAGCTGCCCAAATCCCTCTGGAAGATGGGGGTTTGTTTCCCTGGGTGTTCCAAGGGCAGCCTGTTGAGGATGCTGCGCAGGGGACAGCACAGCAGTGTTGGGGATTTGGAGTGTCACTGGTTTGGGGTTTGGTGGTGTTTGGGTTCCTGTGAGCCACGCAGTGCTCGGCAGGCACAGCACCACATTAAAATAAAAAGGAAGCATTCAGGCACCTTGGACAAGTTCATATGCACCAGACAAGTGTGTACATGCATTGTGCAGAGCCAAGAGAGGTGTTTCATTATGTCTGGGTAGTGCTGCCCTTCCAGGGACTTGTGCTGAGCTGGACAGTTCCCCCCAGGACACAGAGCATTGCAGGGTTTGATGTTTGGTGGTTACTCCTGTTTGTTGTCCACTCAAAGCTGGATGGGCCTTGACCTGTTATTTCAGGGGTTTTTCAGAAGCAAATCTTAAAACCTCTATAAAATGCTTGTAATCTTGAATATGTCAACACCCACTGGAGGTTGGGCAGGGCTGTGAGCACAGCTTGCTGTGGGTGGGTCCCTGAGCATGGGCATCTCAGATAAAATTGTAGGGATTGCTTTCAGCTGTTCCTGGCTTGGTGAAAGCTTTGCCTGTGGCACCTGTGTGCCTGGGCCGTTCCTCGGGTGCTGGGTGGACATTGGCACTGGAATGCAGATGTCCTGGTGGAGTGTGGTGAGGGCAGTGCTGTACAGTGCATCCGTCCTGACAGCTTCAGTATGATCTGAATTGCTGCTTTTGTCTTCTGGAGTATCCATCTCCTGTTCCACTAAAGGATTTGGGCATGATTGTGGATGAGAGGCTGGACGTGACCCAGCAGTGTGAGTTTGTACCCCAGAAACTCCAGATGTCCTGGACTGATCCCAGCATGGGCAGCACAAAGGGATTGGGATTCTGTTGCTCTGCCCCCTCAGGTGAGACCCCACCTGCAGAGCTGCCCCCAGCCCTGGGCCCAGCACAGGAGCATGATCCACAGCACCATGGAGCTGCTGGAGAGTCCAGAGGAGGCCATGGAGCTGCTCCAAGGGCTGGAGCACCTCTGCTCTGGAGCCAGACTGGGAGAGCTTGAGGTGTTCACCTGGAGAAGGCTCCAGGGAGAAGAGAAGGCTCAGAGCTCCTTCCACGGCCTAAAGGGGCTCAAGGAGAGCTGGAGAGGGACCTGGGACAAGGGATGGAGGGACAGGACAAGGGGGAATGGGTTCCCATTGCCAGAGGGCAGGGATAGATGGGATATTGGGAAGGAATTCTTCCCTGTGAGGGTGGGGAGGCCCTGGCACAGGGTGCCCAGAGAAGCTGTGGCTGCCCCTGGATCCCTGGAAGTGTCCAAGGCCAGGCTGGACGGGGCTTGGAGCACCCTGGGACAGTGGGAGGTGTCCCTGCCGTGGCAGGAGTGGCACTGGATGGGCTTTCAGGTCCCTCACAACCCAAACCCTTCTCTGGTTCTGTGGTTCTCCATCACCTCCCTTCACACTCTTGCCAACACCCTTTCCTTGTGCACAGGCCATTTTTTCCCTCTTGTTGCTTGCCTCTAGTTCTAAGGTGTGCCGTGAGCACTGGGATGTGCCAGGATATCTGAGGGAGCAGCTGACCCTGCTGCAGCCCTGAGGCACAAAGCTGCAGCCCCAAAACACGAGCTGTGCCTGGCTGAGAAGCACAGCGGGAGCTTTGATAGTGGTCCTTGAGCCGTGTGGATGCAGGGTTTGGGAGAGAGGGCTAAACCTGCTGCTTGTAAACCACTGTAATTAAAACTGATTCACCAGAGGAATGTTGTGTTTAATACACTTAGAAAGGCCCAGGCTGATCCAATTTTTTTCATTCTGATCCAATACATGTTCACAGTTACTCTGTGATCTGTTCCAGGGATACAAATAGGCTTTAGAAGGTAAAGCACTACCTTGTAGTTGTAAATAAAGATATCAAATACTAGTCCATAACAGAACTCCAGATACTGGGTGGAGGATGATGGCTTTTGCTGTGTTCGTGGGTATCTTATATCCAACACACCATAAAAGTGCTGTGTTTTATAGCCATGGCTTGTACTGAAGTGAGGAATGTTACATCCCTGAGTCTCCAGCATTCCCTCTGAACATGCCCCTCTCCCCAGCAATTGCAGAGCCCAGTAAAGCTTTCATTTAAGGCCCATATGGGAAGCATATGGAAAAATATCTGTTTGACCTGTCATTTATTAATGGTACTTATAAAATCTTTTGTTTATTTGTCTTTGCTGAGGTGTTCTTGCCTTCCCTTGAAATCCAACTCTCCTCCCCTGGGCAAGCTGATACTGTACTTTGGTTCCTGGGGGAGTGAAAAGGGTGCATCTGCTGTGGTGGGGTGACCCTGGCT